>JAPCYS010003670.1:0-122411 GCA_028641055.1 Alopecurus myosuroides
ACTTGCTTGGAACTTTGCATAATGTTTCCGGCTGATCCCTCTTCATGCTTCTTTACAGGACTATGTTTCACAGTTGGAGAAGAAGCTGGCCAAGTCCACCAAGCGTATTGGAAAAGAAACGGCCCTTCGTGAAGCTGCTGAGACTGAGGCTCGCAGGTGCCAAAAGATGACGAAAAAATCAGGAAGAGAGCTCACAGGGCTAAGGAAAAACTTACAACTCTTTCTGCTCAAATTGCTGATGTTCACCGTACTGCGACTGGTAAGATTTTTGAATTTCACCTTTATGACTCGGATTGCTTTGATTTGAACAACCGCGCTTGCTTGCCTACTATCTTTGCTCCTTTTGCCTTTCTTTAGCAGGCCCACGTGATGTTGCCCCCGAAGAAGATGATGCTGCCAAACTTAAAACCATCAAGAATACTCTTCGCCAACTTTGCGGCGGAGTTAGCTGGATACTTGATGAGTTGCGACTGCCGGATGTCAAGCCAGATATATGAAGAGATTACTGGAATTCTGCTCCACGATCCCCGAGTGGATTTGGCACTGGAAACGGTCCTCCTGCCGATTTGGGGTAACCCGGGGGCTCGCACTGGCTAAAGCCTACGCCCCCAAGCTACAACTTGCCAAACTTATGAGTGGATTTCCAGAGTTCAACTTGGATGGGTCCAAGTTTTGCCAAAGGACTTCAAGGCTATTCAGAAAGAAGTCCGCCATCCGGCTAGCGTTATTGCTGACAGCTTAGAGATTGATGAGATTCTCCCTGCTTATGATGCTAATGACAAGGTTGTCAAGGCGAACCGCCCCAGCCGTTCGATATGCTTGCCCGTTGGAAGGAGCAGGCGATCAAGATGAAGGAAGAAACCGCCAGGAAGACCGAGGCCGACTCTGCTCCTGCAACTTCTGCTGCACAACCCGGAACTGCTGCTGACCCGAGTGGCGCCGCAACTACAGGTGGCGACAAGGGCAAGGCCAAGGACCCTGCAGCTTGAAGTAATGCCTATCATTCCACATACGTCAGCCGGCAAAGCATCGTTAAAACAGCTTTACTATTCATTTAAGCAGAGCGCCTGTGCTCTTTTGATACTTTATGGTTTTTGTAACACTTTTATTTAAACTCCCGATGCACTTTGCGCCCTTTGGGCTTTTGATGAATGTGTCTTTGCATTTGCTTGTTCTTGATATCCACTTGCTTTATTCTCGATACCTTATACTTTTTTTTTTATACTTTCCTTAGCAAGACCCGTCCTCCGGGTGTCGTTGGCGTCTAGGGATCGGTTTTACACCTGAATCCCTAAGCTCCTGAGACCCGGATGCGTGGCTCGTTTTAATTTTAAACGGCTGGATGATGCTGTTTCTTCCTTAGAGCTCATAAGTCCCCAGTCCGGGTTTCCGCGTCTAGGACACATGATTGTTTTTCTTTCAAGGAAACGAATCGCCTGTTGCTGAATGCCCAAGACTTCAGGACAGCTTTTTATGAGGTTTGAAGTTATGCTTGATAATCGTTGAGTTTCCGGCTATCGGCCTTATACTCTGCATAACTTGTGGTTTAGATGACCCTTTCGACTATCTTGTACTATAAGCCGGCTTTCGCGTGGATACCATGTTGTTACATCAATACGAAAACGGGGTCAAGCAAGTCCCGTTTGGGTCTCATGACCGACATTAATCGTAAGCGAACGAATCATGCCACTTCGTTGCGAGTCACATCGAGCTTAAGTAAGAATAGCCGAGAAATTTGGACTTCTTTGTCCGGTTATAAGATTGTAGCCGCACTCGTTTTTTCGAGTGACGGCCCCTATAACTCATTGGCATCAAGGCCGGGTCTTTTTTGAGTTTACAGCTGTGCTTGTATGAGCAACCAGCCCTCAAGACCTGAATGTTCACATCGTATAAATAACACTTGCTTCTTTTCTTGATAATCCCTTTTTATTTGATATGAAAAAATTAGGCCAGCAAGCCGGGTTAGGGGTAGTGATGGTCCGCTTGGGGCCTGGAATTTTTAACTGCAAATATACGTAACATGGCCTAGCCATGAATTTAGCGTAAGCCGGCCTTCCGAACAGAGCGTGGTAGGGGCTATGCAGCTTGACTACTTCAAACGTGAGCCACTCCACCCGATAGTTATCTACCGATTCTCCAAAGGTTACTTCCAATGCAATTTTCCCTTCGGGGCGTGCCGAATGACCCGGCACGACCCCGTGGAACACCGTCGAACTTTTTTGTAGCTGGGACTCCTTGAGGTTCATGCGCAAGAAAGTTTCCCAATATAGGATGTTGATGCTGCTTCCTCCGTCCATCAACACCTTTTTCAATTCGTAACCATTGACCTGTGGCGAAACTACTAACGCCAAGGTCCCGGGGCGCTCTATTCCTTCTGGATGATCTCTCCTGCTCCACGTTACCTCTTGCTCTGCCCACCTCAAGTATCCCGGAGTGGCCGAGGAGGACAGATTCGCTGTTTGTTTTAACGCCCTTTTGTCCCTGCTGGAAGTTCCTGTAACGTGCACATGATATTGTCCTTTCAAATTGAGTGTACGTACCATGCCGATGAAGATACTGATTTGGCCGATTGACACCATGGATCCGGATTCGAAGTAATCCGGCTCCAACTCCCATCCGGAATTGTCCACTATTCTTTCTCCTTCGCCATTGGAGTAGATCTCGCCGACGACGAAGTTCTCCATGCTCTTCCGAGCTTCTCCCGTGATGTAAACACCTTTGGACGCAGGCCCCACGGTGGGCGCCAACTGTCGTGGGATAATCACGGCAGATGTTACCTGGGGTAACTGATCTTGGGGCAAGTCGACACAGGTATTTGGGAGAGGGTTTAGCTCGAAGGAAAACATGGCGAAAAGCAATCTAAGAACCGGAAAACAACTCGCCGGCTCTCGATATTGTTATACTGGATACTCGATAACAGGTGTTACAACTATGACTTGAATCTCTCTTAGGCGAAGCCCAGGGGTTGGTTTATATAGTACTCATACCCCTCTGGGCTTGCCCTACAAAGCGCTCCTCGAGTCCTATTTGAACTCTACATACGAACCCTAACTTTTCTTACCATAACCCACAATCCGGGTTACGAACCTTACACGCCCTGGGCCTTCCAGGAGTTTCTTTGTCCTTAGCCGGATTTGGTCCAGCCACCGTCTGGGCCGGATCACACCTGGGAGCTGGCATACCGGGTTACTACTCCCCCATCAATAATCTTTTCTAGACCCCTGTAATTATTTTTCCTAAGTCCCTAGTTAATAAAAAATGGCAAAATTACACCTTAACCTTGTAAATTGCATAAATAAATCATTCCAACTCCAAATTCAACTTTTTAAACATGTATCTTGTACCAAATTGAATTGTCTACCCAAATATAAAATTTGTTTACTGTTTTGAATATTTTAAATTGGTGAAATATTTTAAAACTTGTTTAATTCACTTTAACTTGCAAAAATCATAACTTGGGCATAAAAATTCCAAATTCCACAAACTAAATATGTTTTCCAATCAACTTTTCATGTACTTTCCAAATATCAATTTTGTTTGCTGTTTTGAATAATTTAAATTGCTGAAAACAACTGTTTCTTAATTATTGCATTTAAAATTGCCAAAATAATAACTTGCTCATTTTATATCCAATTTCAACAAATAAAATATGTTTTCCATGCTATTTTAAACCAACTTTTCAAATATACAATTTGTTTCATGTTTTGGATAATTAAAATTGGTTAAATAAATTAAACCTTGTTTAAATCATTTAATATTGTTAAATTCATAACTTGATCAAATTAAATTCTTTTGGGACATATAATATGTTTCAAACATAAAAGTATAAGCTTTTCAAATAATTAATGTTTGTTTGGAACAAATAAAAATTCAAATAAGTTCATGTTTGAATTAAATTCATTTAAATCTTGTTCAAACTTGTTTAATTCATAAGTAAATTATTCCAAATCCTTTTCCAACAAGTGAAACATGTATTCCACCCAAAACTTTGTGTTCTTTTCAAATATGAACTTTGTTATCTATTTTGATCAATTAAAATTGGTGAAAACAACAAATGGTTGTGTAACACCTTTAAGGAACCAAAATTCCAAAACTTAATAAACAAATTCCCAAACTTGTTAAACCTTATTTCAATTTGATTCTATTGTTGTTATCTTTCTGTTTTCCTCATCCATGCATCATGCTAATACACTTTCATCTATTGGTTCGTTGTAAAACAATTATTTCAACCATAATTCATGGGCTTTCCATATGCAATCCTATTGCATATGGGTCCATTTAAACATGTTATCCTGTCAACTAGCTTATTTCTGATGCATCAATTAAATGGTCATGCATCATCCCATGTTTGTGCACTATGCCATGTTATTGATTGTTTGTCTCTCTGCGTTGTTTGTTTGCTTCTTCCCGGATAAACGACGACGTTGAGACCGACGATACTTACGACACCCCTTCCAAGGATCTAGCTCAGTACCAGGCTGCTGAGTTTGCAGGCAAGTATTCACTCACATGAACCACCGTGTTCCTTTCAACATTGGTTACCGATACTTTCCGTTGTCTATTTCTGCTAGCCCTATGAATCGTTGCTTCTGTTCGATCCTATCACATGTTATCCTTTAACCCTGATATAGCCTCACCTCGATACCTATCACCCCGTTGCTTGTTGCCCGTGTCTTACTAGCATGCTTAGGGTTGTTTTGCTCGAGTCTGTTGTCAGTTACTTTCTGTTACTATTTCTATTATGTTCTGGGGTTCGATGTTAAACAACAACCTGTTAATTTTGAGGTAATGCTAAATTGATGATAAGGCACCGGCAGGAGGCCCGGCGTGGTTTTGAGGCCTGCTAGTGTCGACCCTAATTAGGAAAAGGGTCTTGTCTACTGATCCATGATGAGCGCACTAACCGCATGTGGGAAGCGTGTATGGGCGCCCCCCTCAATTTGATTCGATTCGCATCTCGTCCAAATCGCCTCATTTAGTTCGGGTTTTCCATTTGCCGCATGCATATTGCAGGTGCGAACCCTTGGCGCCAGGGTGGAACTTTTGTAGTCGGCATTTAGGGAGACACGTTCTTAGAGTGCTATGAGGTTCCCCTTTTCTTCGTGGGGCTTGATTAGCCGTGCGCTCAATTGCACGGGGTTCTTTGGGCTTGATGCGAAGAAGAGTTGAGTTGTGTTGAGTGCCCCGCTTGGTGGAAAGGCCATTCCATTTGGCGGGTTATTCTTACGTGTACGGCCAAATTGGTGCACCCCTGCAGGGATAAATCTTCTCGAGAAGCCGTGTTTTCCGCGGTTATGGATGACTTGGTGAAAGTACTGGCTAACAAGTACTCAGGACACTTACACCTAATGATTAACAATCTGACTAGTAATAGGCTTAATGACACAACAATCTGAACCCTCACTAATCCAACTGTGTGAGTTATCCTCGGATTGCTTCTTTGGATAAGGGGCGAGATCCATGATGGGTTTTGTTTGGAGTTAGTAATAGTTGGTTACGATACGCTATCTTATCTTCTTTCTGTTAGCCGGAAGTGGTAGTAACTCTGTAGTTGGTTAGAGCAGCCAGTTGTAGCATCTTTTTTATCCCCTTCCTTCCGTTGAACCCAAAGCAGCTGTGCTTGGTGTTGATGGGTTACCCTTTGGTGAATTGTGAGTCTTTCTTGCCAGTACGTTTATCTACTGACCCCTTTGGGGCTGTGGTTTCCGCAGACTACGCTTACGAGGATCCCCGTGGTGGCTACTACGTGGAGTATGACGAGACTGCTGACGAGTAGATAGCGGACCCGGGCAGGATCCGAGACTTCGTGGATGGGCTCCGACTTTTCGTTTTCGGCCTCTTAGGCCTATTTGGATCTTGTCTGTACTCAGACACTTTGGATGCTTCCGCTGTGATGTAATGATGAATTGTTGGGACGTGTGTCCTCTGGATGATTGTATTTGCTATCTCTGCTCTAATATGAGCTATTTGCAACTTATTTCAATTTTTTGTGTCTTAGAGATCTGTTGCGATATCCATTGTTCAAATGCCGTTGACGTACCATGTGTGTATGTTATGCAGTACGTCAACGGAAGTGTCCTGATTTCTATGGGATGGTTTGCGCAGACGATGGATAGTAGAGAATGGTTGTCACACGTCTACGTGTTGGCCTGCTCATATTGAGATGCGGGTGCCGGTATGCCCCGTAAGCCATTTGTTCTACTATGCTGAAATTCGGATGGACCTATAGGCCCATTAGCCAATTTCCACTTAATCCCAAAGGCCCATGCTGCCATAGCAAATGGTGGGAGTTTTGTCCCACATTGCTAGTTGGGAGAGTTTTGCACCAGTTTATAAGGTGAGCTCTCTCCCCACTAGTGTGAGTTGGTATGAAGAGAGAGGAGTAGTGGAGGTGTTCCACACGCGCGCTCCTCCTCCTCCGCCGCCCGCCTCGCCTCGTCACGACACGTCACGACGCGCCGCGGGTTGCGGGAATGAGCCGAGCCGATGCCTTTATTTTGGCAGTCGGAAACGGGGAACGGGGAGTCAACAGACACGACAATAATATGAGACGTCATAATTATTGTTGTCTAAATGCGTCACATTTATATTGGTAACAGCCGTATTGATCGCGTGTGATAACTGCGCGCAGTAAAACGCCGCCTTTATCACGTGGTAACGGCTGTAGTAAACGCCAATTAAATTGACCGTTCTCCTACTCGGCCGTGCCTATAAATTGGAGGCTCAGGCGGACGCAGTAGATATCTCACACACGCATCTTTGCGCCCACTGTCGTTCCACCTCCTGTTGCTGCCGCCGGTGATCCCATCCCGTCTACCGCGTACACGGCCGACGGGAGAGCAGGCCTCCGAAACCCCGCCTCTCCAGATCCTGTACGGGAGAGGGGCGATTAGGTTTTTGGGGAGCGTCTACTACGCGACTGCTCGCTGCTGCTGTACATCTACTTCGTCTACTACCGCGTCGCCCTCGTCGTCAACATGGCCACCGAAACCGATCGAGCTGCTGCCGCCGCCGCTGCTGCCACCGAGGCCGCTGCTGCTGCCGCTGCCGCGGCCGCTACGGCTACTGCCAATTGGCCAACTGCAGGGTATAGCACGTTCATCCCTGTCATTATTATTTCCATGTGTGCAATACTAGTAGTTTGCGTAGATTTATCTACTATAAATCTAGTATGCACGAATATGGTTAAATATCAATATGTTTACGTCATGTTCATGATTTATACTTGGATTAATTTAATCTATAAATTGCCTAAATTCTTAACAATCCAAAAACCTAATATGTGTAGGCAATTTTCGATTCATGGTTTTGCTACTGCACTGAAACCGGAACCGTTTACGGGGACGTACTTTAAGCGTTGGCAGACCAAAACATTCTTATGGCTCACGGCTATGAACGTGTTCTGGGTCGTCGGTGTCACTCCCACGGAAACGATTACTCCTGATCAGGAAAGGCGTTTAGGGATGCCACCGTCGTCTTTGTTGGATGCGTTCTAAGCGCGATCGGAGAGAAGTTTGTTGACGCATATTTACATGTGCGGGTTGCCAAGGACTTGTGGGAGGCGCTCGAATCCAAATTCGGCGCAACCGATGCTGGCAGCGAGATGTACAGTATAGAGCAGTTCCATGACTACAGAATGGTCGAAAACCGTTCTGTTTTGGAGCAGGCTCATGAGATACAGTGCATCGCTAAGGAGCTTGAAATTCTCAAGTGCGTGTTACCGGGCAAGTATGTCGCGGGATGCATAATCGCCAAGCTGCCTAATTCCTGGAGGAGCTTTGCCACCACTCTGAAACATCAGAGGCGTGAATTCTCAGTAGAGGATGTCATCGGCCATCTGAGTGTTGAGCAGAATTCGAGGGCAAAGGACTCGCATGGAAAAGTGAATGAAGGGACTTCTGCGGCCAATATGGTACAGAAGAACTACAACTCCCACAAGAACAAGGCGAGGACTGGTGTCCAGCAGAATACCGACTTCAAGAAGAAGGCTAAGAAGACCTTCAAGAAGGATAAGAAGAAAAATGGCTGCTTCACTTGTGGTTCACTGGAACACTGGGCTGGGAAGTGCCCAAAGAAGTATGTGAAGCCAGGACAGGATTCCAAGGCTGTCAACATAATCGTGAGCAACAATGAGAATGGGGCATCTGGGTATGGTAATTTGTTTACTGTATTTTCAGTTTGCCAGTCTACTGATTGGTGATTGACACAGGTGCAAACATTCATGTGTGTGCTGACATCTCATTGTTTTCTTCTTATCAGGTCACAAGGAACGGGTCCGTATTGATGGGGAACGGCGCAAGTGCTTCTGTACTTGGTGTTGGCACGGTCGATCTGAAGTTTACTTCGGGAAGGATCGTGCAGCTCAAGAACGTGCAGCATGTCCCCGCCATCAAGAAGAATCTCGTTAGTGGCTCCCTTCTATGTAGAGAAGGATTTAAGTTGGTTTTCGAGTCCAATAACGTAGTTGTAACGAAATATGGACTGTTTGTTGGAAAAGGGTATGAGTGCGGAGGTCTGTTCCGCTTTTCCCTCGCTGATTTTTGTAATAAAGTCGTGAACAATATTCATTCGAGTGTTAATGAAACAGAAGTTTGGCATTCACGTCTTTGTCACGTTGGTTTCAGTTGCATGACGCGGTTAGCAAAACTAAATTTAATTCCAAGTTTCACTTTAGCCAAAGGTTCTAAGTGCCATTCGTGTGTACAAGCAAAGCAACCTCGCAAGCCCCACAAGGCTGCGGAGGAGAGACACTTGGCGCCATTAGAACTCATACATTCTGATCTCTGTGAGATGAATGGTGTGTTGACTAAAGGTGGAAAGAGATACTTCATGACATTAATAGATGATTCCACTAGGTTTTTCTATGTATATCTGTTAAACACTAAAGACGAGGCTCTACACTACTTTAAAATCTATAAGGCAGAAGTTGAGAACCAACTTGAAAAGAAAATTAAACGAATCCGGTCAGATCGTGGTGGAGAGTATTTTTCTATGAGTTTGACTCTTTCTGTGCGGAACATGGCATTATTCACGAGAGGACGCCTCCCTATTCACCTCAGTCAAATGGGGTTGCCGAAAGGAAAAACCGTACTCTAACAGATTTGGTTAACGCCATGTTAGATACATCGGGTTTATCCAAGGCATGGTGGGGGGAGGCTATATTGACATCATGTCATGTCCTGAATAAAGTTCCGACGAAAGACAATGAGGTCACTCCCTATGAGAAATGGGAGAAGAGAAAAACAACACTCTCGTACTTACGTACTTGGGGCTGTTTGGCAAAAGTCAATGTGCCGATCCCCAAAAAGCGTAAACTTGGACCAAAGACCGTGGATTGCGTTAATTTGGGATACGCTAAGAATAGCGTTGGCTATAGATTTCTAGTAGTGAAATCTGATCCACTACTAGGAAAATGGCTATAGGAGTGATGATACCCGTGACGCACATCACATTTGGCGCGTCACGCCTATTACCCGCGGCGCACCACGTTTCTGCGCGTCGCGCCTAAAGGCATAGCCGCGGCGCACCAAATGGAAGGCACGTCGCGCCTATGTGTGGGGCCGGGGTGGCGAGCCTCCGAGGCATACCCGCGACGCACCAACCCAGAGGTGCGTCACGGCTATGTTGGGTAGCCGCGGCGCACATTCCAGTGGTGCGTCACGGCTATCTTTTCCACGGGTGGCATCTATAGCCGTGACGCACCACTGGAACGTGCGCCGCGGGTACCCAACATAGCCGTGACGTGCCGAATATGATGTGCGTCACGGGTATACCTGGAACGAATTTAAGTGGTTGGGACCACCCCCCACCTCCCATCCGCCCATATCTCCACCCCATTTTAGATCTGGTCGCCCCCCACCTCCTCACCACCTCATTTCCCCCATTTTCCCACCATTTAAAACTTATTTAACCTATTTTTTTGATATATATGTGTGGGGAATCTAGTAAACATTTGTCTCCACCCCCATCTCTCACTTTATTACCACTTTCCCTTCCATCTTTTCACTTTCTATAGCCACATACAAACGTACTCTCTCGGTCTCGTGTCGGCAAGATCTATAGTTGGTGAGTTGTTGGAGGGACGATATGTATATGTGTTGTATATATGTGTGTCGGCGCCGTGCGTCGTCACAAAAGATTCATATATGGTTGCATATATACATATATGCGAAATTGTGTTGCGTATTTTTGATGAAATTTGTGGATGTCTTAAAAATGAGTTGACATGTGTTGCCAAAATGTTGATTCATTTCCATTTCGGCGACCACGCTCTCCGAGAATGTCCTATTTTTAGCATAGGTCATACCGAATTTTTCCGTCGACGACCATGTGCATGCATCATATATCCATATATTACGTAATTTGATTCTAATTAACTTTTCATTTGATCTTTTTTTACTATGTAGGCAACCATGCATATAAGCACAGGCACCGTGGCTAGATTTATGAAACATGCGACGGACGAAATGTTTCGAAATAGCATGACGGAGATAAGATGTCCTTGTCGAAGATGCAAACTGAAACACTTGATCAGATACGATTCTGGTGACTTGGAGTCGCACCTTATCCGTCGTGGTTTTATGGATGGCTACACTCTTTACCCGACAAGTGATGAAGATGAAGAGTCGCCCGGACATGATGAAGGACATAATGATCAAGATGAAGGACATGATCATAATCAAGACGAAGGACATCGTGATGAAGATGTCGGACATGATCATAATCAAGACGAAGGACATCATGATGAAGATGTCGTGACATCGTCGTCGGACTGGGTGCGGGACCCTCATGTCCAAGCTCTGCTTCTCAAGGAGACTAGCAACACCAGAGCTGCTGCTAGAGAGAAATCGAAGTTGTCGCAACTGGAGATAGACGCCGTTACTCCATTGTATGAAGGATGCGTGAGCGAGGATACCCGTCTGAACGTAACGTTAAGGACCCTCGAGATGAAGACAAAACACGGATGGACCGATGCGAGCTACGATGAGAACATGGCATTCTGGCACGACCGTCTTCCCACGGGGAACAAGTGTCCAACGAGCATCGAGGAGGCGAAAAAAGTCGTGTGCCCTCTGGATTTACCTCACGTGAAATACCATGCTTGCATTAATGACTGCATCATCTATCGGGGCGCGGACGCGGAGAGAACCATATGCCCGGTGTGCGACGCAACTCGATACAAGACAGGGAAGGCCTCTCCTCGAAAAGTGGTGTGGTACTTTCCGATAACTTCCCGTCTGCAGCGGTATTTCGCAGACCCCACACAGGCGAAGCTCATGCGATGGCACGCGGAAAGGAAGAAGCCAGAAGAGCATGATGGAACCGATCCGGAGAATGATGACACGATGCTGACACACCCCTCAGATGCTAGCCAGTGGAAGGCGCTAGACATCGAATACCCCGAATTCGGCGACGATCCAAGGAACATCAGGTTGTGCATGAGTACGGATGGATTAAATCCTTTTGGCAACCAGAGCAGCACCCATAGCACCTGGCCCGTGTTTGTATGTATATACAACCTACCCCCCTGGTTGTGCTTGAAGAGGAAGTACATACAGATGAGTATGCTTATTCAAGGGCCGAAACAACCAGGTAACGACATCAATCTGTATGTCCAGTTGTTGGAAGAGGAGCTAGCCACGTTATGGGACGAGCCAGCCAATACGTGGGACGCCTATGGAGAAACGTTTTTCCCATTGAGAGCCGCGCTCATCACGACGGTGCATGACTACCTCGGTTACGGATATGTCGCGGGGCAGGTGGCGCACGGATTCTGTGCATGCGTTAGGTGCATGGATGACACTACGTATCTCCAGCTAGAGAGAAACCCCGGGTCATCGAAAACCGTGTTCTTGGGGCATCGAAGGTGGCTTCGCAAGGATGACCCGTGGAGAAAACGCAAAGATCTGTTCAACAATGAAGTTGAGATGCGAAGAGCCCCACGTCAAAGGAGCGGCGAGGAAATCGACGAGCTGTTGAAGAACTGGAAAGAGTGCCCTGCGCCGGGAAAGAAGCGAAAGGCGCCGGCGCCGTTGGAGGGTGTATGGAAAACAAGGTCTGTTCTCTGGGACCTGAGGTACTGGAAGATTCTCCGCACACCCCACTGCCTTGACCTCATGCATATCACGAAAAACGTGTGCGAGAGTCTGCTTGGCACCCTGCTCAACATGCCGGAGAGGACCAAAGATGGGCCGAAAGCAAGGAACGACTTGAGATTTTTGAATATCAGGGGCGAGCTCCACGGAGGAAAACCGGATGATGATGACGATGACGATGACGATGTGTTAGATGGGACGGAAGGTCGCCGCAAGGGCAAAAAGGCCAAGAAGACGGAATATTACTGTCCCCCTTCGTGCTTCACGCTATGCGAGAAGGAGATCGACCAATTCTTCAAGTGCCTCCTTGGAGTCAAATTTCCTTACGGTTATGCGGGGAAGATAAGCAGATACCTAGACGTACCAAAGCAGAAGTTCAGCGGAATGAAGTCTCACGACTGTCACGTGATGATGACGCAGATACTTCCAGTTGCAATTCGAGGGATAATGGACGAGCACGTCCGCGAAACGCTGTTTGGACTCTGCAACTTTTTTGACGTCATCTCTCGAAAGTCGATTGGCGTGAAAAAACTCGCAAGGCTACAGGAAGAGATCGTGGTGATACTATGCGAGCTTGAGATATACTTCCCCAGCATTCTTCGACATTATGGTGCATCTCCTTGTCCATGTCGTGGATGATCATCCAGCTCGGGCCGCCGTTTTTACACTCCATGATGGCGTTCGAAAGGATGAATGGTTCCATCAAAGGATACGTCCGCAACAGGGCCCGTCCAGACGCAAGCATTGCCAAGGGCTTTCTGACAGAGGAGTGCATCTCTTTCTGCACGAATTTTCAGACAAAGATGAGAACCCTGGTCTGCCCGTAAACAGGCACTTTGGCAGGCTCGGTGGATGGGGACACCGCGAGGGCCAGCGCGAAATGAATGTCGACTTTCAGGGCCGACGCAACGACTTTGACAGAGCAAACCTAGTCGCGCTACAACATCTAACAGTGGATCCTTGGTTGGAAAAGCACAAATTGCTAATCGCGAAGTATTACAGTGACCGGGGTCAACATAGGACCGAAGCAGAAATAATCAAAGAGCACAACATCCATTTCACACAGTGGTTCAGGGAGAAGATTATGACCGATCAACCGGAGACGCCTTATTCTGAAGAAGAAAAACTCATACTCACATTGTCACAAGGCCCCGCACATAACCTCATGACATATCAGGCATACGATATCAATGGTTACACATTCTACACGGCAAATAAGGACCGGAACTGCGAATACCAGAACTCGGGGGTAACGATGGAATCATTAACAGGTGACGTCAAGGAAAGATACTATGGTAGGATCGACGAGATATGGGAACTCGACTACTGCGGAGAGAAGGTGCCAATGTTCCGTGTCACATGGGCAAAGAGCGTCAGGAAAGAAGGACAATATTTCACCACCATGGTGATACCTGAAGCCAAATCCGGCACGAATGTCACCGCAAAAAATGAGCCATGGGTCTTGGCTAACAAAGTGGACCAATGCTTCTTCATTACTGACCCGACAAGGCCTAGCCGTGTTGTCGTGCGGAGAGGCAAAAGAAACATCATCGGAATGGATGGAGTAGCCAACGAGCAAGACTTTGACCAGTACGGCGACCCGAAAATGGAAGATGACAATGACGATGGAACGAAATACACAACAAGAAGAAGCAGGACAACACTACCTACGGGTCGCCCATTCCACCGAAGAAGTCACGGTGTTCCGGGACTGAATTACTCAACCGCGACAAAGAAGGGAAAGAAAATTGTAAAACGCTAGCTCTAAGAACAACGATGTGTTGGGTGTTTGCATGCATTCGAGGAAGTGATGACGATGTAATATATATACACTAACTAGGATGTTTAAATTGATCAACAAATTTCTTGATTTTATATTGATTTATTTCAATTTATTTTGAGCTTATATTGATTTATTTCCTAAGGAAAAAATCATTTATTGAAAAAATGGGGGGTGGGACTCGAACTTGGGGCAATGGAGCAGTGGCAAAGGGGTCAGCCACTGGGCTAAACAGCTAGTTCTGCTATAGACCAGCGCACAAACTTTTTGAATAGATAAAAGAAATAGGCGCGACGCACCTCTCCTCGGTGCGTCATGGTTAAGTTAGGCGCGACGCACCTCTCATGGGTGCGTCACGGTTAAGTTAGGCGCGACGCGCCCCTGCTACGTGCGTCACGGGTAAGCTATGCGTGGCGCATGTAGGAGTGGCGCGTCGCGCTTAACTTAACCGTGACGCACCCATGAGAGGTGCGTCGCGGCTATCCTTCCACCTATTAGGACTGGCCCGTTCCCCTCTTCTTCCTCTTCCACATCCACGCGATCTTGATCTGAACCACCGCCGCCTCCATTGCTTCCCAAGCCCTAGCCTCTTATCGCCTCCGACCAACACCACCCCAAGCCCTAGCCTTAGCCTCTGCCCTCCCTCTCGTCGCCGCCCACCACCACCCCAAGCCCTAGCCGTAGCCTCTGCCCTCCCTCTAGTCGCCTCCCACCACCACCGAGACCTCGCCTCTGCATCGACCTAGGAGGAGGAGGAGCAGGCGCAGGACCAGGTCCAGGAGAACGACCAGGAGAAGAGGAGCTTGGGGCCGTCCGTGTCTCCATCGACTAGGAAGCTTGGCATCGTCCCTGTAGTCTCCATCGACTGCACCGTCGTTGTCCCGTCTCCATCGACCTCGAAGCCCGACGAACAAAGGTGCGCCCCCTAGTCCTCTCCCTCCCCTTCTCCAAGGATCCCGCCCCTCGATCCCGCAACTGGCACATCGCTGCAAAGTTTGTTGTGGAATTCCTTGTTTGCCACAATCTGTCTCCCTTCGTTAAGATGAAGAAATTCTTTGTGTACCGCTGAGAAATTCCACTGTGATTCTGATTCCCTGTGCACTCCGAGCTACATCATCTTCAAAATTTTGATTGAGCACTATATTCAGCAATATGGAATTCTCTACCTGAACATTAGTATAGTTCTCCACTAGTGGGAGTCGCTTTAGGAGTAAAGAAAATTACTTTTTTTGTGGATGCAACCACATCCATGTTGTAGCTTTAGTATGCACACAGAACACCTCATATTTGCTTTATATGTATACCGAATTGACCATATGAGAGAAAGGATGATGGAGTGTAAATAAGTATTGAATATATTGCTAATTTTAGGAGCATTCCTCTCTCCCGGCCATGCCGCGCTTGCACAGAGCTGATGCGGCCTTTTATTGTTGTCCCTGTTGACAATTAATCTTGCCACGATTAGTTGCAATTGCATTTGGTTGGATGTGTATCTATGGCAAGATTTTTTGGTCTTGCTATTTTTTGGGAACCTTCCTTCCTCCTGACCATGGCAAGATTGCACTATGCTGATGCTTCCATTTATTGTTTCTACTCTTGACAGTTTGTTATGCCCATATTAGTAGCAAGTGTGTTGAGTTGGCTGTGTAGTGGTACTGGTTGCACCTTTTGGTTGTATGCACAAGTTTTGAGTCATGACAGAACTTGTAATGTTGTATCGCTACTTACTTGCCATCTAACATTAGCTATATTCATATCGATTCCAGTTTCCTTGTTACCAATCTGATGGCTTCTTGGGGTGACCATGTCATGGAGGAGGTTGCCGCCAAGCAATTTTTATCTGATAAGAACAATTGCTTCCATCTTGTAAGCCCCTGGCCAGTGATGCAAAGCATGGAGGCCCAAGTTTAAATAAGAACAAATGCTAGATTTGATCATTTTAATTCCCAGTGATGAACTTTAGCATAGCACTTCTATGTAAGCAAAAGGAAAAGAATCGCACTGCGCTGCTCTTTATCCTGCAGCAACTTGACTTGTGCGATATCTATCTGCAGATGTAAGAAAGCCATGTTAACTAAATCTTGATGAACTCCCTAGCTTAAGTTGTTTTCCCTGGCTTACATGTATGTGAACCATGTGATTTATTCTTTTGGTTCACTGTTTTTAGATATGACTGAAAGTTGTGTTCTTACAGTAGTTCATGTGAAACAAGACACTAGCTAGTAGGTTCAGTATACTGAACTTGCAAGCACCATCAGAACAGTTGTGCTGTTACTGCTGTTGTGCTGGTACTGCTTGCTGGTGCTGCAGATAATAAAAATTGAACCCTGTTTAGGATGTGCATTGTTGAATAACTGTCGTCCGGCTCGGCGAAAAAAGCAAACCGTGCATAGACTAGCGACATCATGTTATGTATGATTGGCTCAGATTTCTTATTTACTAGTGCATATGGTTGGTATCTACTGTGATATATTGCTGCTACAAGTGATGTAATCATATAGGTACTCTGTTGTGGCTGCTGTTGCACTGCTGTTGCTCCTAGCTGCTGTTGCACTGCTGTCGCTGCTCCTAGCTGCTGTTGCTGCCTATCACAGGGAGTTGTGGCTGATTTTTGAAGGTGTTCTGCTGCTGGTTTTCTTGTGTTGGTGCTGGTGTTGTGTTGTGTTGGTGCTAGTACTGGTACCACTTTTGGTGTTGATAGATAAAAAATGATCTTCTAGGACTGGTGCTGGTGTTGTAGGCCTGGTGCTGGTACTGGTGTTGGATAAAATTTTGCAGATAATAAAAATTCTGCTGGTGTTGGCCTAAAGAATCTGTCCGGCCATCGAGCCGTTTAAAACTTTGCAGGGAATTCAAATGAGTTGCCCATTTTCGCCGAAATGTTGATTAATTTCCGTTTCGGCGAGAATGGGCAACTCTAGTGTTAGAAAATTAGCAAAGGTCATGCCGAAATTTTCCCGTGAATTTAGGACTAAGCCGTTTTCCCGTGATCGAGTAGTATGTCGATTTTTTGTTTCCTTTTTATTAACCAATAATTTCCCCCTTCAGAACATGGCACACGACGACGAGGCCGGCGGTTCTAAGCCGTTCTGGAAAATCACCGACGAAGAAGATGAGCAATACGACCCGACGGCGGATGCCTGGGCTGACGCGGACACTAGCGGTGGCAAGGAGGATGACGCCACGACTAGTGGCGCCGGTGATACCACTAGTGGCGCCGCCGGCGGAAATGACACCACTGATGCCGGCGGTCAGACAGATGGTGGTAGCAAAGCCAACAAGAAGAGGAGACGGAAAAGTAACACTCTCCGCACCTACCGTGAAGAGATCACGGAAATTGATAGCTTTGGGTATCCAATCGCGCCCGAGGCGGTGGTCAGAGGATTCGGCAACCAGATTGGTTGCATTGTCCGGGACACTGTCAGGATCTTAACCGATGATCTAAGGAAAAAAGAGAATGCACATTATCAGGTTCTTCTCTTTAGAAAGCTGCACGGACGATACTTGTACCCGCATCCGCCAGACGAGCCGTTTAAGTACAATAACGACAATCTGGCGGGGAATATAGTCAACCACCGCGCCATTGGTAAGATGAACACCGCCTTGGCCAACTGGAAACACCGGGTGAAGGTTAAGGTCTTGGACCCCAAAAATATTCTGCAGGATGTTTTAGCGAGTGAGCCGAGAATCACCGAAGATGAACTCCGGGACTTCAAGGTACTTTGCCAGAGCGAAGTCGCCAAGGCTAACGCTGATTGGGGGCAGAGGATGCGGAAGTTGAACATTGGTTCCCACAAACTGGGATGCGGCGGTTACAGAGCGGTGATTCCCAATTG
Organism: Alopecurus myosuroides; assembly: GCA_028641055.1. NCBI lineage: Eukaryota > Viridiplantae > Streptophyta > Magnoliopsida > Poales > Poaceae > Alopecurus > Alopecurus myosuroides. The sequence goes on from JAPCYS010003670.1 coordinate 17,712, forward strand.
GGAGAAGGAGGACGCCAAACGTGCAGAACAGGGCATCCCTGACCCTCTCGCAAAGTACTCGCCGCGGACGAAAAACTTCATCAGGGCCCGGTTTACATATGACCCGGTAGCTAATGAGTACTACCGATGATGAGAAGGTGAAGACGTTGTATGACAACTTGGTAAGTAAATACACCACCCTAGTTAGTTTGCTCTCGACGATCTAGTCGATTGCATTATAGTGTACTGGTGGAATTCTAAACGGTTCACGCTAATTGTGCAGAACTTAGAAATCGAAAGTGGTGGAACCTCGTCATCCATGCCGAGGCTGCACGGCCCGTGGGACGACACTTTAAATAGGGCGGTGAACGTGACGCAGGGGAAGGAAAAGCACAAAAGGCCGTCAGGTGGCCGAGTTTGTGTGGCCTGGGCACGACGACGAAGCTCAGAGAGTACTTCAAGGAGCCAGGGAGGCGAGAAGGAATAGAAAGAGGAGCATCGAAGATATCCAACGTGACGAAGCACGCGATCGCGAGATTGCAGACCTCAAGGCCAAAGTTGTCGATATTCCTAATATTGTCAAAACAGCTTTGGCAGAACAAATGGGCAGCGTTTTGCCTACCATCTACGATGTGGTTACTCGATGGAATGAAGGAGGTCGAGTGGGGCCGTGCCCGGTGCCTAGCGTGCAGGGCAGCAACTCAAGAGACTTGTCCAGAGTCTCGCCGGCCAACGCCACGATGGCGGACCCACTTGTGACTCCGCCCGCCTACACCACGGCGCCGATAGTGACTCCGCCCGCCTCTACCCGCCTGACCATCTGTTGCACGCCCACAGTGGGCGGTCCTCCGCCGAATGAAGAGCGTGCACCAACGAACAACCGCCGCCTGGCCATCGGTTCCACGCCCGCCGCCGGTTCTCCCTCGCCATTGAACAGTAGCACGCCCGCCGTCGTCGTTGGCCCCTCGCCACTAGAGGAGCTCGACGCCCTCGCCAGCCAGGTAAATAGTTAAGCGTTGGAGCGTCGATCTTCCTTTGCCTTAGACTGGCCTCTCTGACGCCCTGCATGTTTTCCGCAGAACGACGACGTTCCATGCACTCTCTTACACACAGTGGACGGCGTGTTGAAGGATGTTGCTGTGGGTATGATCGTAAAACCGTCAACCCGCAGGTTCCACAACAGGCCGATGCGCGAAGACGTATATAGAGTTCGAGTGCTTCGGGTGCTGGCGGGCTACGACGACTTGTTGCCTCCCATTCAACCCTACCAAGAAGAAGATGACCCCGATACCCTGACGCTGCTCCAGTGCATGCCTTGGAACATGGAATGGCCGAAGAGCCAGATTCGCCTGGGGAAGAGGGCGCCACCCCGCGGACATCGCCTCTAGAACTACCGGCGCGAGGCACCACCTCGAGGACAACCCCTCTAGAAGCTCCGGAGCGGAGCCATGGCAAGACCGTCGCCGCGCCGTCGCCTACCCGTGACATGGAGATGGCACAAGACCAGGAGAATGACGTTGATCTTGATGCCATGGATTTCATCGCTGATGACTTTGATGGCGGAGATTACGTTGCTCCTCCTCCAGAAGAACCCTACCATAGCACGGAGGCTCGTGGTGAGGCTCCTCCTGCGGATAAATCCAATTGCAAGCGTCTCTTCGGTTCTCAGGAAGACACGCCTCCAGATGTCGGCCCCTGCACCGAGACTCAGAAAAGTGCGAAGGGTGGAGTTATTTTCAGCCCTAGCACAATCCGTAAGGCGGCTAATGGGGATTGAGAAGGAGATCATTCCGAAAGCGCCGAAGCCGCGGAAAAGAGGACCTAGATCCAAGGCCGCAAAGTCCGCGAGCCAGCCTGCTAAGATTCCGCTCCGTGTTCAGGACGGCCCACCTACATCTAAGCATACGAAGATGCATGTGATTGGTCAGCCTATGCTTAGCCAGAGCAAGCTCAAGGCCGCAAGTGGGGATATGCGGAGTTTGCATGACAGCATTCTTTTTCTTGAATCGCATCTTCTTGAATCCAAGGATCCATCATACCCGGTTTTCATTGCCATGGTGCCAAAGGACTTGGGCTTCGTCGAGTCAACCGGCGCGGATAGAATAGTACTGCGGTTTTCGGACATCTTCGATATGTTCCATAGCAATCCGCTGCACTACTCCATGATCCGCCTATACTCGCTCAGTCTGGCGGTGCAAGTCATCAGGGATAATACACCGGGCATCGCGATAGCGGACCCCTTCTACATGCGCCACGACGTGTTGTGCGGCGTTGGGAACCAGGTAGTCGCGTCGACATATCTCCGGGACTTCATGCTGGCGAACTAGACCAAGGATTACATCCTCGTGCCTTACTTTGCCGGGTAAGTCAATATTATTAGCCGAATCGAAAGTGATTTTCTTTAGATTTTCATCGCTCCTTTCCAACACTTTGTTTGGATTGTTCCGCGCAGATATACACAATGCACACTCATCTGCATTTGTATCAGTCATTCGCATGCCACGTATCTCGACTCAGGGAGTGCGGTGAAGAAACTACTCCAACGTGAAGAAAGTTTTGGATAATGCTCTCACCGGCTACCACGCAAGGGGGGGCAAAATCACTAGGGAGAAGGTCGTTCAGTGCGCTCGGGTGTTCACCCACACGACTTTCGCGTGCGTCAAGCAGCCGGCGGGCAGTAACCGAGACACCTACTATGTCCTCCATCATATGCGGGCGTATGTACGGGATCAACAGTTCCTTATCCTGCCTAGTCAAGTCCAACAATGGGCCTCCCGCTTGTCGATGGTCGGCGATGACAAGGTTAGAGAAGAGATATATGATATCCAGAAGTGCTTTGCCACGAAAATCGTTCATGAAGTGGTGAACAGGAGTGGGACATTTTACTGCCGGTTCAACATGCCGAACCGCGACATAGATACCTACCTAGCAACTGCCTGTGACGACAGGCCCTTCATCACTCAGGAGGGCTGTCCCGTTGTAATCCCTGGGAGGATGAGTCAGAAGGAGTGAGAACTATTGTAAGGCTTGCTACATTTTCCGAAATTAGTCGAACTCAATCGTTAGGGTTATGAATCGTCCATCGTGTGACAGATGCTTTATTATGTTAATGCTTAATTATCTTTCTTTTCATTATTGCGGTCTTACTTGTGATGGTCGTTCGAGCTTTTGAATAAGTAAATGCCGATGATTAAAAGAGTTGGTTCACACTCAGATGGCCTAGGCGGTCCGTTGCGCCTTGTGATTTTCACAAAGTTAGGATCTTGTGCATCCCACTTGGCGCAGCGGCACCGCCTACGGCCGCTTGTATGTGTCCACCCTAAATATGAGGCACACATCGTTACGGTTATGAATCGTCCATTCTGTAACTGATGCTCAATTATGTCAATGCTTGATTATCTTGCATTTTATTATTGCGGTCCTACTTGTGATGGTCGTTCGATCTTTTGAATAAGTAAATACCGATGATTAAAAGAGTTGGTTCACACTCAGATGGCCGAGGTGGTCAGCTGCACCTTGTGATTTTCACAAAGTTAGGATCTTGTGCATCCCACTTGGCGCAGCTGCACCACTTCGGCCGCTTGTATGTGTCCACTCTAAATATGAGGCACACATCGTTACGGTTATGAATCGTCCATTCTGTAACTGATGCTCAATTATGTCAATGCTTGATTATCTTGCTTTTATATTATTCAGGTCCTATGTTCGTTCGATCTTTTGAATAAGTAAATGCCGATGATTAAAAGAGTTGGTTCACACTCAGATGGCCTAGGTGGTCCGTTGCGCCTTGTGATTTTCACAAAGTTACGATCTTGTGCATCCCACTTGGCGCAGCGGCACCACCTATGGCCGCTTGTATGTGTCCACCCTAAATATGAGGCACACATCGTTACGGTTATGAATCGTCCATTCGTAACTGATGCTCAATTATGTCAATGCTTGATTATATTGCTTTTATATTATTCCGGTCCTATGTTCGTTCGATCTTTTGTATAAATGCCGATGATTAAAAGAGTTGGTTCACACAGATGGCCTTTTATATTTCTCCACTTACTACTTATTGTAGACATGTTTAAAAAACTATTGTTTTTGCTTTTCTTTCTTGTCATTACAGATGCCGAGGTGCTACGTGGTGTTTAGAGGCAGGGTTCCAGGAGTCTACGATCACTGGGAAGACTGCTTCGAGCAGGTGAACAAGTTCAAAGGGAATGCCTACAAATCCTACAACACAAGAGTGGCGGCGGAAGCTAGGTGGTTCATCCATCTCGAGGAGGAACAAAATAAGAAGAAGAAGAACAACACGTGGATGAAGACCATCGCAGCCGCTCTTGTCGCCGTCGCCTCGCTCGTCATGCTATGGTTCCTAGTTAGATGATTAGGTTATCGGCGACTAGATAGGTCACTTGTCCCGATGATGAAGCATCATCGATCGATGTAATCGGTCCCGATGATTAACCGTATGATGTAGGTCTATTTGCCATGATAAAAACTTTGTTTTATTCATAATCAACTGTTTGACGTAGCTATTCGGAATTCTAATTAAACAGTATGATCAACTATAATATATCATTTGTTAGTCAGAGAACTGTTTTGATACATTTTGTTTACTGATATTTTTCTGTATTTGAGCTGTGTATATACCTGTATAAATACGGTACCGTGTATTTCAAAAAAATACAACACAGTATACCCGTGACGCACCAAAAAGGATACCCGTGACGCACCAGGGAGGATAGCCGTGACGCGCAGAAGTTCATACCCGTGGCGCACCCAGTAACTTAGCCGTGGAGGCATTACTTAGCCGTGACGCACCAATATTCCTAGCCGTGGCGCACCTCCTTAGTTAGGCGTGACGTGCCTCCCGATATCCGCGGCGCACCGTGACGGTGCGTCACGGGTATCAATAGGCGCGACGCACCAGCTCGGTGCGTCACGGATAAACCAATAGGCGCGGCGTGATAGCCGTGACGCGCCCTGGTGCGTCACGGATAAGCGAATTGGTGCGTCACGGGTAAGCTTTTTCCTAGTAGTGGTGAGGTACCTGACGTGAAGGTCGGTACGATTTTGGAGTCTAAAGATGCTACATTCTTTGAGGATATTTTTCCTATGAGAGATATGCAAAGCACTTCCAGACAGGAATCAGAGGAGACTCCTGAACCTGCCATTCCTATGGAATATTATGAACAAACACATGATGAGAATTCTGAGAAGGATGACGAGGAAACCCTTGGTAGGGGCAAGAGACAGAGGACTGCAAAGTCCTTTGGTGATGATTTCCTTGTGTACTTTGTGGATGATACTCCCACTTCTATTTCCACTGGTGGAGAACAGGCCAGTAGCACCGGTTTGTAAGGGCCTTAGGACTCGGATACAAAACCGGTGCTACGTATACGGGACTAAAGGCCCCCCCTTTAGAACCGGTCAGTCACCAACCGGTTCTAAAGGCCTCCACGTGGGCGCGGAAGAGCGCGCGCAGGCGGAGGACCTTTAGAACCGGTTGGTAACACCAACCGGTCCTAAAGCTTTTTTTTCTCTTTTTTTTTTCTTTTCTTTTCAGGGTTTCCAATTCCGTATTTAGGGTTTAGGGTTTAGGGTTTAGGACGTGTTTCGTATTTTCAGGGTTTCCGTTTACGTGTTTCCGTTTCTAAAGAAGGCAATACGTATTTTCAGAAAACACGTAATCGGCAATACGTATTTGCGGTTAAATGTTGATGCACCAAATAAAAGTACATATATATATACATGTAACACGAAGTAATCGACCGAGAATTACATAATCTCAAGTTCGTTTTGAATAGCTGTATACTTGCATAGAGAAGGGAGCTGGCTATAATTGGTTCATAGGATGGAACAATTCTCCGTCTTCTGCTATGACTTGCGTGAGAAGAAATCCTGCCAATTCCTCTGCAATAGCCTTGCAACGGTCGATTGGTTTGAGCTGCGCCCGCTTTCGTGCCATCTTGAAAAGAAGTAGATGAAAACAATTAAGTTATGAACAAAACTAAACATAATTAATGGCAACATAAATAAAGTTGTGAAGATCCGGTTACGTACCTCTAGATTTCTCCTAGTACGGGATTTCTCATTGATCGTCCTGTGAATGAACTCGCAAACGTAGTATCCACAATAATCAGTTCCCTGTGGTTGTTGCGGGACTTTCTATATACGAGAAACATAATTCAGTCAAATTAATAATAATCAAGAGAATGGTAATGGTATTAAATCAGGGTACGTAGTACTACTTACTTTGTTAATCTGAAAGTGGAGAATGTCTGCCCATGTACCGGGTTCTTCCTTGATGAACATTTGCCAAACCCTGAGCGACAAAAGAAAAATGAATAGATGAGTTAATTATTACTTACTTGATATCAGGGAATGAACGAAAAAAAGGCCGATGAACGAAAGAGGCCGATATATATATATACTTTTGAAGCATCTGACGCGCGGTCTTCCATGTGTCAGCGCCCCAGGTTAACGAGTCCCAGACTTCAACTTGTCCTTTATCGATTCTAATGATGAACAATATGAAGTGGCCGCTGCGCACGTGTACACACGCAGTCATGCATACTCATCAATTACACTTAACATCAGGTAAGCAAAATGGAATGTCTACAAGACAGTAAAACTCACTTGAATCCGTAGGGCCAAAGTATTTCTTTTTTGGTACTTTGTCGCGTCAAAAACCTTAGCAAATCATCCGGTGTATCCTTGTTGAACCTTTCTACTGTGTTTTGATGATACGAATACGGGTCAATGAACCCAAAGTCCCAGATTCCTGCCAGTCTGCATTCACGAATCTTCATTCTGCATAGTAGCGTACAAAAAGAAAGTCGTGAGTGATAATTATACGGGCAACAAACGCGAGCTTAACTAAATAACTAAATTACACAAATAAATCACTTACAAACAGTAGCAGCTGAGGATAGACTTGTCGAGGGCACGTTGATTGTACATCTGGAAGAAATCATCGAACCCAAGCTCGACACCGTAATCTCCGAAGTAGTGTTGATCCTGAACTTGAGCCATGATACAGTCTCTCTCCTGCCTTGCGGCCTCCAAGTACCAATCATGTAAACTCGTAGTTGGGTTGTTAGATCAGTAGGATTTTCGACCAGAGGGTGCCCGGGCTTGTATGTATATACCACATCAGCAATAGCGTAACCCACGTCGCCCATGCGTGGACCGGACACTGAAGCCTGGTCAGATAAGACCTTGAGCGGGGCAATTGACCGTGCTTCTTGTTGTCCGAGCTGGGGAACTTGTTTCCCGCATTTCGTCTGCTCCGCCTGCTTCATCTCCTCCGTCTGCTTCTTCTGTGCGGTGTGCATCTTCTCAATGTAGCGTTCATAGTCTGAAAGGGGCGGCGGTGGCGGCGGTGCAGGATAATATAAGTTGTCGATGGTCCGCTCAATTTTCCACTTTGGGATGTCCTTCAGAGTTTCCTTCCAGGTGTCTGGAGGGGGCTTGCGTGGAAACTGTGTGAACCATGCGCTGGTTTTGGCTTTCACGACATCGCTTAGTTCCTACGGAGTCATCAGGCCTGGTAACTTCGGCGGAGTCTCGACTTTCTTGGATTTCCTTGGTCTCTTCTTGGGAGGAGTCTCGTTTCTTCTGAACTTCAGCTTCCGCTTTGCCGTACCCGTAGTGGGCGCATCCGTCGGCTCACGGGAGTGCACGGGCGATGGACCCTCGGCCTCGGGCTCCCAATCTTCGTTGTGGGGTGGACTTGGAGGTTCGTTGGGGGGTGGACTTGGAGGTCGTGCATTCTCTGTACGAAAGTGAACAAACTATTAAAAATAAGCTTACATGTGGTGCAACATTCAGTAATTGATGGAGGTATATATGGTGCATTTGTACCTGGAGGAGTCGGTGGCCTTGGCGCCGAGTTAGGAAACACGATGTGTTTCTTATTCCACAATATGATACCAAGCTCCATTTCTCCCAGTGTCTTCTCGCCTTCACCTCCAGGAATATGGAGCTCAATTGAATGGCATCCCGGCGTAATTGTTGACAACCCGACACGAGCATGGGATGCTGGAATCTGACCACCATGGTAGGTTGCTCCAGGTTGATTCGGTAAAGCATAGCCTGACGCCACCCTGAAGGATATGTTCCCCATTGGCATATGTATCTCACAGTTTGTCTTCTCCGTGATATCATCCACGGGGTAGTGAGGCGCCGACGGTTCGACTGCACGACCGTCTTCTAGCTGCATGTGCGTGGAACCAACGCTGCTTCTATGCTGAGATGGGACGGCATCTGCTACATGATTGTCTTCTATTTGCAGCTGATCAGGTGCAGGACGATGTTCTACCTCCTCTTCAGTGTCAGGTAGAGGGTGTCCCCCTTTCTTCAAGAGAAAATCAACCTTTTGTTCTAATGTCGATAGCCGTTCCATCGCCTTTTTCTTGCTTCTATCACGGCTTCTGTAAGTGCCAATGTCCGCTGCAAACCCTTGGCTCCACGGGGTATCCGCTCCAAAGCCTCGTGTTCGTCCCCACTTTTCGGGGTTCCCGAGTGCCCTCGTCAGCTCGTCGTTCTCTCTATCGGGAACAAAAGTTCCTTTTCGAACAGCTTCTATTGCCTTCTCTAGGTCTACTACGACTTTTGTTATTTTTTCCGACCATGGTCCCTGAGCAACAATCATCCCACTCTCAGCGTCCAACGTTGCCCCATGCGCGAACAACCAGAACTTGGACCTATCGGGCCAGTCATGTGTCTGTGGAATGATACCTCTTTTCACAAGCGCAGCTTCATAGCTTCGCCACCTAGGCAGGGCAGTCATGTAGCCACCTGACCCCAAAATATGGTGATATTTCTTCTTCTTCGCATTCTCCGAATTTGTGGCTGATCGGGATGCAAAGACACCCGATTTCTTGTACGCCTTAAAATCATCCCAAGCGTCTCTTATCTTCACTAGGTTCCCAGTGAAAACTGGATCTTCGTCCTTATATTTCTTTCACAGTTCTTTCTTCCACCTCTGGAATTGTGTGGCCATCTTCTTCAAACCCCACTGCTCGACTTTCTTCTTCTTATCGCTCGCTACGCTGAAATTTAGCCATAGCGTTTCGCAAAGAATTTTTTTCAATCTTTCATCGACATAACTAGCTCCAACGTTGGCCCTGGTCTTCGGCTTATTCCATTCTATTAAGTTGATCGGGACTAGGTCTCTTACAACAACTCCGCACTGATTTACGAATTTGCGATAAGTTTTTGGGGGCTGCAGTGGTTTGCCATCAGCAGCAACTGTATCGATCGAGAACCTTGCGGTATCTTTCAACCTTGCGGCCGGGCCTCGTTTGGACTTTGTCTCAGTACTTGCGCTAGCTGTTCCGGAGGGCGCCTAAACGGGAAAATAATGATTCGTTAGTAAGTGCAATACAAATTAATTGTTGCGTGAACAGTGACTTGAGATATACATTGGCAGAGTTTGTTCTGGAGGGCACTTCTTCATCCTCTACGTTGTCGTCGTCATCATCTACTACATCTTCTATATTCTGATCTCCGTCACCAGAGTCGTTCAAAAATTGATTGCTAAACGCCTGTCCACCGTCGTCATCACGATATATGGCCGTTGCATTATTAAAAATCATCTCGCACATTAATCTTTCCTTCTCCGCCTCACCCATTCCCGCGAGTTTATCGGCGTGCGGATCATGTGCAGGTTCTTGGGGATCCATAGCTCAACACCTGCTAGTAAAATTTATAAAATGAAGAACACATAGCGAAATTTCATCGGGCACTTGGCGAAATTATTTCATCGGACAGTAATAAAATAATAGTTCTGGACATATTAATGAAATAATAGTTCTGGACACACCAAGAGTTACATAGCTCGGGTTATTTTTTTTAACCCTAATACATCAGGATCGAATAATATCACTTATACATAGTCTCGTGACATCTCTCAAAATAATTAACTCCGACCGGGTCCTAAGCCGCAGGATGCTGAGTCACGGGTGCTACGCATCCATAGATAAGAAACCCTCATAGGGTCATAGCTCACGTGGTAAGGAACCCTCCTAATAATCGACCAACTGCTGCTATACGGCCTATACTGCCTATCGAGCAAGTACATGTAGCGACGGACGTGCTCGTCCTCCTCCCTGATACGCTGTTGTACCACCTCCTCAGGGGCCGGCTCTCTCCGCACCGAGCGTGGCCCACGCGATGGCCACCAAAGAATATCCGGGTCGACCACGTCACCCGGATTTCTCACCAAGCCGCGTGCCCCGGTACTAAGGAGCTCCCAGTGCCAGCCTGGCGGGGCCCAGTCCCGGACATCGCCCGGCGGGTCCAACAGAGACATGAACTAAAAACATGCCCGGACTAAGTAAATATTCCATAATTAAGTAAAATACCTTAGTGTTTCTAAATTAGTAAAAAATAGTAAATTGAGAAATATAACAAAAATAAGATGAAAGTTAAACAGGAACAAAATGGTAACTTAGTAAAATTTCTTAACTTAATTAGTACAATTATTCTAACTTTCTGAAATTTTCTAACACTAACGACTTAGTGAAATTTTCTAACACACTAACTTCTAACACAACATTCTAGCACAAAAATTCTAACACTAAACAAAATTGTAAAAACAAATTAAAGCACTAAAAAAAATCTAACACTAACTCTAAAAATTTCTAACACTAAATTCTAACACTAACACTAACTCTAAAAAAATCTAACACTAACTCTAAAGATTTCTAACACTAACACTAACACTAACACTAACACTAACTCTAAAAATTCTAGCACTAATTACTCTAAAAATTCTAAAACTAAACAAAATTGTAAAAACAAAAAAAATCTTACCTACGCGTGTACAGAGGGCGACGGGGCGACGGCGAGGGGCGACGGGGCAACGGCGAGGGGCGAGAGGGCGGGGCGGCGGAGGCGGAGGCGGGACGGAGGCGGGGCGGCGGAGGCGACGGAGGCAGAGGGCGCGCGCGGCGGAGGCGGGACGGAGGCGGGGCCGCGGGGGATCGACCGCGGCGACGGAGGCAGAGGGCGGCGACGGCAACGGCGACGGAGGCAGAGGGCAGCGCGCGACGTCGGGGCGGACGGAGGCGCGGCCGGAGCAGGGCTTCGCCGTACGTGCAACGAGAGAAGACGCGCGAAAGAACTGACGAAAATTTTTCACAAGTCCTGGATATATCGCCCACTACAGACCTTTAGCACCGGTTGCTGTTAACAACCGGTGCGAAAGACCTTTCGCACCGGTTGTTAACACAAACCGGTGCTAAAGGCCTGTACCTGGGGCCACATTCAGACCGCGCGCCCTGTACAGACCTTTAGCACCGGTTTGTGTTAACAACCTGTGCTAAAGGTTCTCTGTACAAACTGCTCGCCTCCCGCGCGCGATGGTTTTATTGCTACAGTTCCCGATCACGAGTCTTTCTGTTTCTCTGTATTCTCTCTTCTTCCTCTGTCTTCTCTTCTTCCTCTCTTGATCTTCCTCCACCAAGCACACCATGGCTGAAGTTTGGGACATATACCGTGGTCCCGCACCATGCGGCAAGCAACTCGAGGTGTGCTACACCAACAGTTGCGAGAGGCTCCCCGGTCCTCTTGCGCATTTGACCAATCTCTATTTGTCCTCTCCCGATGAACACCGGTTCTTCGGGCTTGATCTGGAGTATACGGCGGATCAACGGGATGTTGCCGTCATCCAGATTGCTTTCAAGGAGGCCGTTTTGGTCTTCCAATGGTCAAGGTAACGCACACACGTACAATCTTGCATCTTCGATTTGTTTGTTGCATGTGAAGAATACATGTGTTGCAATATCTAACACGTATGAAATTTTTGTTGTTGCAGTAGTTCAAAGCATTCTCCGGCCCTTGTTGATTTTCTTGTCAACATGGGATATGACTTTTGCAGCGTTGACATCAGGCAAGACCGTCCGAAGTTGATGCGCTTGGGTATTGTGATACCTGAAGATAACTACATTGATCTTCAGGATCTTATCCAATTGAACGGGCCAAGGACCGGGATGGCTCGCATGGCAACTGCCTTAATCCACGAGGGCTACGAAACCATGAAGTCTGGTTTCCCCCGAAATAATCACTTTTTATGGGAGAAGAACCCACTGGACTTCACGAACGTCGAGTATGCAGCCATAGATGCATACGTCTCCTACGAGTTGTTCCGCATCTACTCGACGGAGTCATAGATGTATGCGTTCGATATATATGCATGTAATGGATATCTTAGTATGTAATTAATGGATATCTTAGTATTGTGAGACTTATGTTTGTGTGTGTGATCGTAAGACTCTATGTTATGAATGTGATATGATTGTGTTCTAAAATCAGAAACAAAGATATAAAATGTGGTGTAGAATGGGAAAAATTTGATCACTTACCCAGGCGCATTTTTATACTGTGCGCCTGCGGTAGTACTCTTATCCCAGGCGCATTTGTACACTGTGCGCCTGCGGTAGTACTGTTATCCCAGGCGCATTCGTCCACGGTGCGCCTGCGGTAATGTTACCCCAGGCGCATACTGAAGTTTATGCGCCTGTGGTAAGTTAGGGTGGGTAATGAGTAAGGCAACGAGAAGTGAGAGCGCAAGTGATACATCGAGTATATATATCGTGGATACATATATAGATTGATTTAGCGAGATACCATACATGTAGATTTTTTCTTTTTTTTGTTTTTTGTTTCACTTCCCTGTTTTCTTTTACATTGATTTATAAAACATGGAAAACAGAAGGTTACTTTTATTAAAAACAGAAAACTGACGCGCTAGCACGCCGCAGTGTCGCCGAAATACAAATTCTTTTATTAAAAAAGAGAAAACAAACGAACACTACTCCTCGTCGTCGTCGTCGGGGAACTCGTCGCTGACCTACTCCGGGTCATCGTCGTTGTCGAACTCGTCGGTGACCTCCTCGTCGTCGTCGGAGGTGCATGATGGTATGTCTGAGATAGGCCCTCACCTCGGATCGTCGGAGGCCCAGACTTCGCCGGCGTGGTCGGCCCGACGAAGCTCTTGCAGCGCATTCGTCCTCGCCTCCCGAGCGGCATCTAACGCGAGGTGGCGTTCGAGGCGGCGCTCCGCCCGCTCAGCCGCACGGGTCTGCCAGAGCTCCTCGTCGGCGCTCTCCTCCCCCGGGTTGTTCCGCTAATACTCGCGGACGACGCGGTCTTCCATGGCGTCGACTAGGCCCTGAAACGCGCGGTGGCGGAGTTGGAGGTGGTCGGCGGCAGTGACGATATGCGGCTTTGGAGCCCTGGCCTCCGCTTCCCAGACGGTGTGGCAGTCGTTGAAGTTCATCAGCGACCGCGGGCGGTTGAGGCGCCAGGCCGCCGCGTCCCTGGCGCGGGCGGCCTCCGCCGCCGTCGCAAAGGAGCCGAGGGGGATGCGGTCGTCCCCCCAGCGGATATCTGCGCTGAACATTCCGTTCTGCCGTGCTCGGACGCCGCGGAAGCCGGTGGTGCTGTTTCTCCTCGGAGGCATTGTGGAAGCGCGACGGTGCGTGGAGAGGAGTGGGCGCGTGGAGAGGAGAAGACGCGCTCGAGGCGCGACAGTTTATACCGCGCCCTCCTGGCCACGCGTCACAACTCCCGCGCCACGCGTGAACTCCCGCGCCACGCGTGAACTCCCGCGCCGGTTGTTAACGTCAACCGGTACTAAAGGCCTGTACAGGGGGGCGCACATTCTTTTCTTCTTATTTCTGTTTCCAAAGGGGGTGTAGAACAAAACAAACGGTATCGCCGTCATACAGCCCAACCGTGGCTAGCTACTGGGTGCATATGCATACCAAATGCACGGCTGGACGTATGACGGCGAATCCGGATGTTTTGTATTTGCTCGATGAACTGAATATATGATGTATCAAACCTTAAAGGGGGTGTAGAACAAAACAGACGGTATCGCCGTCATATAGCCCAACCGTGGCTACTGGTGCATATGCATACCAAATGCACGGCTGGACGTATGACGGCGAATCCGGATGTTTTGTATTGCTCGATGAACTGAATATATGATGTATCAAACCTTAAAGGGGGTGTAGAACAAAACAATCGTATCGCCAGCATACAACCCTGCAGTGGCTACTGAGTGCATATATGCATACCAAATGCACAGCAGGGCGTATGCTGGCGAATCTGGATTTTGTATTTGGGAGATGAACTGAACGGTGTATGAAGCTGGGCTATATATAGGGTCCTCTGGCTCACAAAGTGTTGAGCTAGGGTTTGATCCAACGGTTAAGAAACATCTCATCCAACAGCTCACAACAGCTCGAAAGAAACACACCGTAGCCCTGATCGTACGGCTCACAATCAGCTGGAAAGAAACACACCCCGGATCCAACGGCTCACAAGCGGTTGAAAGAAACACACGATCCGTGTGATTCTATCTGATTGGTCCAAACGAAACCCTAACCCATTAAGTCCGGTTGGTGTCCCCAGCCGGACTAAAGGGATGATCCGTTTCTATTTTTCTTCTTGCCTTTCTTCTGATTGCGCCGTAATAACAATGGAACATCTCATCATTTAACTGAATGCTTGGATCATCTTTGACTTTGAAGGGAGGAATTTCATCAAATTTATTGTAATCTTCTGACATGTCTGTCTTGTCCTCGACTCCCACGATGTTTCTTTTCCTTGAAAGAACTATGTGGCGTCTTGGCTCATCGTCTGATGTATTCGCTTCCTTATCTTTTCTTTTTCTCGGTCTGCTAGACATGTCCTTCACATAGAAAACCTGAGCCACATCATTGGCTAGGACGAATTGATCATTGTCGTACCCAAGATTCTTCTGATCCATTGTTGTCATTCCGTACTTCGGTCTACATTCACGCCTGACAGGTCGAACCATTGCACCAGAACAAAGGGACCTTAAAGGAAGGTCCGTAGTCAAGTTCCCATATCTGCTCTATGTAACCATAGTATGTGACCCTTTGCCCGTTGTCGTCTTTTGCATCAAACCGGACGCCACTGTTTTGGTTGGTGCTCTTTTTATCTTGGTCTGCCGTGTAAAATGTGTTACCATTTATCTCGTACCCTTTAAAGGTCAATATAGTCGAAGATGGTTGCTTGGCCAACAAGTACAGCTCATCTTCAACAATGTTGTCATTAATGAGACGTCTTTGCAACCAACCGCCGAAAGTCTTCGCGTGTTCTTTAGAAATGGCATCTTCAGGTTGCTCTGGGTATTTCGAGCGTAAAATATCCGTGTGTTCCTGGATATATGGAGCCGCCAAGCTGGAATTAACTAGAACTGTGTAGTGTGCTTGAGTGAAAGATTGCTCGTCCATACATGTTGTTGATTTCTTTCCTAGCGTGCCTTTTCCACGCAGTCTCCCCTCATGGCGCGACTGAGGAACACCGATCGGGTTCAGGTCAGGAATAAAGTCAACACAAAACTCAATGACCTCCTCTGTTCCATAGCCCTTGACCATGCTTCCTTCCGGCCTAGCACGGTTTTTAACATAATTCTCAAGACACCCATGAACCTCTCAAAGGGGAACATATTGTGTAAGAATACAGGACCGAGAACGGAAATCTCTTGGACTAGGTGAACTATGAGGTGCGTCATAATATTGAAGAAGGTTGGTGGGAACACCAACTCGAAGCTGACAAGACATTGGACCACGTCCTTCTAAACTTGGTAGAGTTGCTGGATCGATTGCCTTCTGAGAAATTGCATTGAGGAATGCACATAGCTTCACAATGGGTACTCGCACGTTTCTGGCAGAAGCCCCCTCAATGCAATCGGAAGTAACTGGGTCATGATCACGTGGCAGTCATGAGACTTTAGGTTTTGGAACTTTTTCTCTTCCAGGTTTAGTATTCCTTTTATGTTCGACGAGTAGCCAGACGGGACCTTGGTACTGCTCAGGACTTGGAAAAAGATCTCCTTCTCTTCCTTGGTAAGAGCGTAGCTGGCAGGACCTTTGAAATTCTCTGGATTCATCAGGTCGTCTCGTTCGTGCATACGTGGTGGTGCAGCCGTGCTTTTGGTGTATCTCTCGACTTCTTCCCATGCACGCCCAATAAGTTTAGCAGGTTCACACAAATATTTTTCGTCACGTGCATCACGTCGATCGCAGAGCGAACCTCTAGGAATTTCCAATAGGGTAGTTCCCAGAATATAGATTTCTTCTTCCACATGGCTACGTGGTTGTCGGCGTCATTCGGAACAGATTGTGCGCCAGGACCCTTACCAAAGATTACTTTTATCTTTGACCATGTCATATATTTCAGTACCTTTAGGGAGGTTGGCTTCCTCCGTGTATCTGCCTCGCCTTTGAAATGTTTTCCTTTCTTTCTTACGGGATGCCTGTCTGGAAGAAATCGACGATGCCCCGGGTACACATTCTTGCCTATATGTATACTTTCAGTCTCGCCTAAACAGTGTGTGCATGCGCTGTATCCCTTGTTTGACTGTCCTGAGATGTTACTAAGAGCGGGCCAATCATTGATGGTTACAAACAGCAACCCTCGTATGTCGCACCCGGACTTCTAGAGGATACTCACCGTACGAACTGAACAGTATTCTGATGGGATTACGGGGCTTACCGGCACCCGCGTCCTCTTACGAGTAGGCCAACACTTATGTGTGACAACCCATCGCTACTGTTCACCGTCGATGTAAACTATCCCGTAGAAATCAGGACACTACCATTGACGTACTTCATACCATACACACATGGTACGTCAACGGCTTTGAACAAGATGATAACACAACATATCTCTAAGACACAAAAGATTGAAATAAGTTGCAACTGGCCCTCACTAGGGCAGAGAATAGCAAATACAATCATTCAGAGGACACATGTCCCAACATATCATCATTACATCTCAACGGAAGCATTCAAAGGGGTCTGAGTACAGACAAATCCAAATAGGCTTAAGAAGCCGGGAACTAAAATAAAGACGGAGCCCATCCACGATGTCTCGGATCCTGCCCGGGTCTGCTAACTACTCGTCAGCAGCCTCGTCAAACTCCACGTAGTAGCCGTCACCTGGATCCTCGTAAGCGTAGTCTGCGGAAACCACAGCCCCAAAGGGTCAGTACATAGACGTACTGGCAAGCAAGACTCACAGTTCACCAAAGTGTAACCCGTCAACACCAAGTACAGATGCCTTGGGTTCAACGGAAGGAAGGGGGTATAAAAGATGCTGCAACTGGCTGCGCTAACCAACTACAGAGATTCTACCACTTCCGACTAACAGAAAGGAGATAAGATCGAGTATTGTAACCAACTGAAAGATAACATCAAACAAACCCATCCTGGACCTCGCCCCTTATCCAAAGAAGCAATCCGAGGATAACTCACACAGTTGGATTAAAGATGAATCAAGTTATTATGTCAATAAGCCTGTTACTAGTCAAGTTGTTAATCATTGGGTGTAAGGTTGTTAATCATTAGGTTCAAGTTGTCCTGAGTACTTGTTAGCCAGTACTTTCACCAAGTTAACCATAACCGCGGAAAACACGGCTTCTCGAGAAGATTATCCCTGCAGGGTTGCACCAATTTGTCCGTACACGTATGAATAACCCGCCAGATGGGATGCCTCCCACCAAGCGGGGCACTCAACATAACTCAACTCTTCTTCGCATCAAGCCCAAAGCACCTTGGGCGCACGGCTAATCGAGCCCAGAAGAAAATGGACCCTCATAGCACTCTAAGAACGTGTCCCCCTATATGCCGACTACAAAAGTTCCACCCTGCGCTGGGCTCGCAAAAACATGCATGCGGCAAATGGAAAACACGAACTAAATGAGATGATTTGGACGAGATGCGACTCGAATCAAATTGAGGGGGGCGCCCATACTCGCTTCCCACATGCGGGTAGTGCGCTCATCATGGATCAGTAGACAAGACCCTTTTCCTATTAGGGTCGACACTAGCAGGCCTCAAAAACACAGGGCCTCCTGCCGGTGCCTTATCATCCAATTATTATTTAACAATAACATTAGCATGATTGATTGATTAAACATTCGAGCCCCCCAGAACATAATAAAATATAGTAACTGAAAGTAACTGGTAACAGACTCGAGCAAAACAACCTAAGCATGCTAGTAGGACACTGGCTCAAACAATAGGGTTGTAGGAGTGTGGTGAGGCAAATCAGGGTTAAGGGATTCATGTGATAGGTTCGTAACAGAAACAACTACACATAGGGCTAGCAAATAGACAACGGAAAGTATCGGTAACCAATGTTGAAAGGAACACAATGGTTCATGTGAGTGATAACTTGCCTGCAAACTCAGCAGCCGGGTACTGAGCTAGATCCTCAAAAGGGGTGCTGTAAAGATCGTCTGTCTCAACGTCGTCGTCTATTCGAGAAGAAGCAAACAAACAAGACAGAAATATAAACAATCATTATCATGGCATAGTGCACAATCATGGGATGATGCATGTCAATTTAATAGATGCATCAAAATAAACTAGTGACATGGTAACACAATTTAAATGGACCCCTATGCAATTTGAGTTGCATATGGAAAGGGTCCATGAAATTAAGTGGAAACAAATGATCTACAATTTAATTACCATGTGAGAATTTATTACCATGATGCATGCATGATGATAACAACAAAATAACAACAAAAGATGCAAGTGGAAAAGGAATTTAACAAGTTTGGAAATTATTTATTAAGTTGGAAATTTTTGGTTACTTAAACATGTCACACAAGCATTTGTGGTTTACATCAATTTAAAGTGTTCAACACAAATAACAAAATTTATATTTGAAAAGAACACAAAATTTTAGTTGGATTACATGTTTCAAATATTGAAAAAGGAATTACAATAATTTAATTATGAATTAACCAAGATTAAACAAGTTTTAATTGAGTTTAAAACAAGTTTGAATTTAATTGAATTTTTATTTGTTCAAAACATAAATTCAAATTCACATTTGAAAAGTTTATGCTTTGATGGTTTGAAAACATATTTTGCATGTTCAAAAATATTTTATATTGAGCAAGTTATGATTTTATCAAATTTAAATGAATTAAACAAGGATTAAATTATTTAGGCACATTAAATTATTCAAACCATGAAACAAATTTTATATTTGAAAATATTATTTGAAATAGCATGGAAAACATATTTTATTTGCATTTATTGGATTAAGAATGAATTAGTTATGAATTTTTGCAAATTGCAATTGAATTATTTGAATTCAAATTTGAATTGCATTTTGAAATTTCAAAACAGGAAACAAATGGTACCAATGGGTAGAGAATTAAATTTAGACCAGCCCAAATATTTTATTTTTGTAATTTGGAGTTATAAAACAAATTTTATTTGCATTTTGGTTCTAAGGGCCAATCTGTAATTTTAGAGGACTAGGATTTGAAAACAGAAACTGTTAAACCATTTGTTACCGCACTGGAGTGTACACTAGACACTGTCGGGGGGGCCCAGGCCTCGCTGTGCCCACGGGGGTTCAGAGTGGCTGACAGGGGGCCCTCCCTGTCAGCACTTGGTGGAAAAAAAGATGGGATTTTTATCCCGGGGAGCCAGGGATCGAACCCGCGATCTCCCCCGCTGCGCGCAAAGCCTGAACCAGTTCCGCTGCGCTGCGTTTCTTGTCAGGTTCAGATACGCAGGGAGGTTGAGCTTCCACTGCGAGCTACTGAATTTTTAACTGAACATTGCGCTCGACTGAAAACTGACGGAGACCAACGACGACGGCCGGCGACGAACCGATGCGAAAGCTGCCGTGCTGCGCTGTGCTGGTGTTGAGGAACGTGTGCGCGTTCTTGCGAGCAGAGGCAGAGAGGAGGAGGAGATGGACAGCGGCGTGCTCACCGGGAGGTTGCCGTGGTGGAACTCGACGGCGAGGCGACATCGGCGGCGGTGACGAATATGGCGGCGAAGATCCCCGACGCGCACGGGCTAGCTGGGGTGCCCAACAGAGAGAGGCGGTGACGGTGGCGTGTTTCCCGCGCTCAACGAGGAAGGAGGAGCTCCATGGCGTCTGCGGTGGCCGGAGTTTCAGAGAAAAAATTGCTCCGGCGAGCGGACAGAAAAGGGTTCAGTCGTTGGGGCGACGCCACGGGGAAGAAAGGAGGCGGCTTTCGCCGGGGATTAGAAGGGGAGCTCACCGTGAGGTTGTTGCAGCAGCGGATCGAGGCCGAGGAGGACGACGGCGATCACCTTGCTCTGCTCCCACTCCGGTTCAGAGAAGAAACATGGATCAGGGGGAGGAAAAGAAATAGACGGCGGCGGCTGTGAGGAGGCTAGGGCTAGCAGGTGCTCGCGGGGGTGGTTTATAAGGTGGAGCTCGAGCTGTACGGCCGGCGATCGGGTGGAGGAGATGGCGATCGGGTGGAGGAGAGGGCGTCGTACGCAGGGTGACGTAGGGGGGAGGTAGACGACAACAGCAAGGTGGGCTGGGCTGCGTTTCTTTCCCCCCCCCTTGAACCTTTTTTTTTCTTTTTTATTAATTTTGGCTTCCTGTTTTTTTTGTAGCAAAACAGAAATGGAAGAAATAGGAGGGTTTTTGTGTTAGGAAAAATTGGAAAAAAATATGGTTAGTTTAGTATTTCAAATAGCTACTAACAACTAACTTTTATTTTCCAAAGTTTTTAAGTTTATTTGCTGTTTGGGATTTAAACCAAAATTGGGTGAATTTTTAAGTACTGAAAGAATATTATTGAAAACAACATATAGGGTGAACCCTATTGTTAAATTTGATTAACTTAGTGATTTGATTTGGAGATTTTCATAAACTCAAAGTGGTTCTGTTTGAATGTTTTGGTTTGAATTTGAGTAAGTTGATATTTAATTGATTAATATTGCAAACAATGTTTTTATTAGGGTGACCCCTATTGATAAAATAGAACAAATGTGACTATAACTTGTTTGGTACTTTTATAACTTTCAAATTAGGTGCTGTTGATGATTTGCTTTGAATTTGTAACCACATTGGGATTAATTAATTGAAATAAACAAAACACCATTTTATTTGTTGATCAAATGGAATAATATGAAAACAAATGGTTGTTTTTTTGAGATTTCTATTTAAAATGTTGTAACAGAGCAAGTATGAAATAAGGTTTGGAAATAAGTTGAATTTCAAATGTGAAAACAATTAAGAACAGATGCAAAACAAATAGTAAACAATGCAAACAAATAATTAAACATGATGACATGATGCAATACTTTGATTAAACAGGAAACAAACATTCTAGATGGTAGGTTTTCATACTTGGGATGTTACAAAACGCACCCCCCCTTGAAGGAATCGCGCCCCGAGATTCCTTACTGA
Source organism: Alopecurus myosuroides (assembly GCA_028641055.1). Lineage (NCBI taxonomy): Eukaryota > Viridiplantae > Streptophyta > Magnoliopsida > Poales > Poaceae > Alopecurus > Alopecurus myosuroides. The sequence continues at coordinate 38,931 of JAPCYS010003670.1, forward strand.
GAAGTGAAAAGGTCCGGATACTTCTTGCGAAGATCCTCTTCGGTCTCCCACGTTGCCTCTTTATCGGAATGATGCGACCACTGCACTTTCAAGAACTTGGTGCTCTTGTTGCGAGTCTTACGCTCGGTCTCATCGAGAATACGAATAGGGTGCTCCTCATAAGAGAGATCATCTTGCAGTTCAATGGAATCATGATCAACTGCACGATCTGGATCTTTGAAACACTTCTTGAGCTATGACACGTGGAACACATCGTGCACCTTGGATAGCTTTTCTGGAAGTTCAAGACGATAGGAATTTTCTGCCCGCCTTGAGAGAATGTTGAAAGGACCAATGTATCTTGGTGCAAGCTTTCCTTTCACACCAAAACGATGAGTGCCTCTGAGGGGAGTTACACGGAGATATGCCTTGTCACCAGGTGCATAGATCATATCCCTGTGCTTGCTATCATAATAGCTCTTCTGACGAGACTGAGCAATCTTGAGATTGTCACGAATGATACGAACTTTCTCCTCGGCTTCCTTAACAATGTCAGGGCCTAAGAGTGAACGTTCACCAGTTCCAGACCAATTGATTGGACTCCTGCATCTGCGGCCATAGAGTGCTTCAAATGGTGCCATGCCTAGGCTTGCCTGGTAGCTGTTGTTGTAGGAGAATTCAGCATATGGAAGGCAATCCTCCCATTTCATGCCAAAGGAGAGACCACATGCTCTGAGCATATCCTCGAGAATCTGATTGACTCTTTCGACTTGCCCCTGAGACTGAGGGTGATAAGCTGTGCTGAACAGAAGTTTAGTGCCCAATGCTTCTTGAAAACTCATCCAGAAATGAGAAGTGAAGATACTTCCATGGTCTGAGCTTATTTCCAATGGAACACCATGAAGAGGAACAATCCTTGCTGTGTAGAGCTCTGCTAACTGGCTAGCTGAGATTGTTTCCTTGACAGCAAAGAAGTGAGCTACCTTAGTGAGACGATCAATAACAACGAAGATTGCATCGTTGCCCTTCTTGGACTTTGGAAACCCAGTAACGAAGTCCATTTCAATCATGTCCCACTTCCACTCAGGAATTTTCAGAGGTTGGAGTAGACCTGCTGTTTTCTGATGGACTGCCTTAACACGTTGACAAACGTCGCATTCAGAAACGTATTGAGCAATTTCACGTTTCATGCCAGGCCACCAATACAGAGTCTTGAGATCCTGGTACATCTTTGTACTTCCAGGGTGGATGGAGAGAGGAGTTTCATGAGCCTCCTTGAGAATGATATCTTTGAGACTTTGAATCTGAGGAACTGCAATGCGTCCTTCGAAGAACACAGTTCCCTTGTCATCAATTGAGAAGGACTTGAATTTATCATTGCCTTCTTTGATGTGCTCTACAATCTTCTTGATTTCAGTATGACGAAGTTGTTCAGAACGAATCTTGTCCTCGAGAGTTGGACTGGCTGTCAAGCTAGCAAGCTAACCTTGAGGGATAAGACCAAGGTTCAGCTTCTGGAATTCTTAATGAAGTGGAGGTTGGCTTTCCATGATCATGAGATTATTGCAATATGACTTGCGACTGAGAGCATCGGCCATAACATTAGCCTTGCCTGGAGTGTAAGAAATGGTGAGATCAAAGTCTTTAATCTTTTCAATCCATCTCCTTTGCCTGAGGTTTAGATCTGGCTGAGTGAAGATGTATTTCAGACTCTTATGATCGGAAAAGATTTCAGTTTTGTTACCCAACAAGTATTGTCTCCATTTCTTGAGGGCAAACACAACTGCTGCAAGTTCTAGGTCATGAGTGGGATAGTTTTGCTCATGTGCATTCAAATGACGTGAAGCATAAGCCACAACTTGACGTTCTTGCATAAGAACTGCACCTAGACCTTGGAGAGATGCATCACAGAATATCTGGAAAGGTTTGGTAGTATCTGGGCCAACCAGAACAGGTGTGGAAGTGAGTTTAGTCTTGAGGAGATTGAAACTCTCATCACACTTTGGAGTCCAAACGAACTTCTTGTCCTTCTTTGTGAGATCAGTGAGAGGTTTGGCAATCTTGGAAAAGTTTTGGACGAAACGACGGCAATAGCTAGCCAAGCCAAGAAAACTTCTGACTTGCTTCACCGTCTTAGGAGGTTTCCAATCAACAATTGCCTTAACCTTTTCTGGGTCAATGGCTATGCCTTTGGCAGAGATGATATGACCAAGGTAGGCAACTTCTGGAATCCAGAACTCATTTGGAAAACTTGGCATATAGACGATGCTCGCGAAGTTTCATGAGAGTGAGACGAAGGTGTTCTCCATGCTCTTCCTCGGATTTTGAGTAGACCAGAATGTCATCGAGATATACCACAACGAACTTGTCAAGGTATTCATGGAAGACAGAATTCATGAGTCTTGAGAACGTCGCCGGTGCATTGGTGAGACCAAAGGACATGACGGTGTATTCATATAGACCGTACCAAGTGGTGAAAGCTGTTTTTGGAATATCTTCCTTTCTGATCTTTATCTGATGGTAACCCATCCTCAAGTCCAACTTTGAGAATATTGAGGCTCCAGGAAGTTGATCAAAAAGATCATCGATACGAGGAATTGGATACTTGTTTTTGATGGTTTTCTCGTTGAGAGGACGATAGTCAACCACGAGTCTTTTTGTTTGATCCTTCTTGGCAACAAACAGAGTTGGGCAACCCCACGCGGAGGAACTAGGCTGAATGTAACCTTTCTCCATGTACATATCGATTTGCTCCTTCAACAATTTCAGTTCAGGAGGAGCTATCTTGTATGGATGCTTAGAGATTGGAGCAGTACCTGGCTCAAGCTCGATCACGAACTCAACTGCTCTGTCCGGAGGCATCCCTGGCAACTCTTCTGGAAAGACGTCAGGGAATTCACAAACCACCGGAACATTTTCAATTGCGGGAAGGGGTTTAGCATCGAGGTTGAACAGCTTAACAGAACTTGATCCATAAGGAGAATAGACTATCTGGCCCGAAGGGTGAGAGAGAGTTATTGACTTTTGAGCACAGTTAATTTTAGCTTCATGGGTCTTCAACCAATCCATGCCCAGAATGACATCAATGTCAGAATTTCCCAGCAACATGAGTGAAGCAAGGAATATGCGACCTCCAATTAGGATTTGATTGTCCTTACTTATCTTGGAAGTCAACATTTGCGGTCCCGGAGAGTGAACAGTCATTTGATTGCTTAGCGGAACCAGAACTAGGTTGTATGCTTTTGCAAAAATCTTTGACACAAAAAGAATGCGATGCTCCGGTATCAAACAACACTTTAGCTGGAAAAGAGTTTACGGGTAATATACCGAGAACGACGTCAGCAGCTTCCTCAGCTTTGTCGGCCTTGATATGATTCACCCTCGCGGTCCTCCCGACAGGCTTGTTGTTGGAGTTGAAGGCTTTAGCCGGGGGAGCACGAACCATTGCCTGGTTGGTGTTGGGGTGAGGAGGTGGAGGTAGCTGCCTCTGAGTGCACTTATCAGCGTAGTGTCCAGTATCCTTGCACTTGTAGCAAGTGACGACACGAGGAGGACCTGGCCTTGGCTGCCCCATTGGAACCCTCTGACTCTGCATCTGAGCTGGGTTGGGTGGGCGGGGAGCAAAGCCTGGAGAAGCTTGGGCATATGGAGCCCGAGTGACAGCAGCATTTGGCACCCAGATGCGGCGCTTCTGCGGGGGGGTGGTCATGTTGGAGGAGGAACCACCCTCACGTGAGTGCTTGCGGGACTCCTCGAACGCCTTGCGCCCATGTTCCTCATTGATCGCGGTGTTCACGAGCTCCTCGAAGTCCTTGCACTTGATGTTGGTGAGAGCATACTTCAGTTCCGGGTTAAAACCTCGGCGGAACCTTGCCATCTTCTTGGCCTCAGTGGACACCTCATCACCAGCGTATCGAGCGAGACGATTGAACTCGTTCTGATAGCCAATGACGTCCAGCTTGCCCTGCTTGAGAGAGCAAAATTCCTCACGCATCCTTTCCATGAGACCATCTGGGATGTGGTGCTTCAGGAAGGCATCCTTGAAACAGCCCCAGGTGATAGGATAGCCAGCTCTCATGGTCTGGTAGTTCTCCCACCAAGTGGCTGCCTGACCCTTCAGTAGGTAGGTGACATACTTGACTTTGTCTTCCTCAGCAACGTGAGCAATGTCCAGAGCCCTGGCCATCTCCCGGATCCAGTCATCAGCATCCAGAGGCTCACGTGTTGCCACGAAAGCTCTCGGACCCATACTGAGGAACTCCTTGACACTGACTCGTGGAGCATTCTGGTTGTTGTGCTGGTTAGCCTGGAACTGGGCCATCTGCGCCACAACCTGAGTCATCTGAGTCAACAGCTCCGTGATCGGAGGTGGTTCAGGCGGGTTGCTCCTTGTTGGCGGCATCCTGGATAGACATGCATTTTAGCGCAACAACAGAAAAGGATAGACTTGGTAACCGAAAGAGAGATTATTCCGACGCATGAATAGATAACCAACAGGTACATCATCACATGTTCAAATACATCAGAATATCCAACACACCAATACATGGTTCGCAAGCCAAAGGATAACTAAACATAGCTAGGAATGGATACATCGATACTCCCATGCTCATCACGCAGGACGGCGGTGAGTAGTACGACGAGAGATACGGTGAGGAGGAATCCCACGGAAGTAGGTAGAACAACGATCCACGTAGATCGGGACTGCTCTGAGAACAACTCTCGATGTGGTGAAGTAGAAAGCGTCGTCTCCCTGTGCTCCAAAGCGGGGAATCCCAGTGTAACCAGCTCCGAGGTTGAGGAGTGGACCTCTGATCGGCTCGTAACCTCCAGCATCTGGCAAACTACGTCCAACTGTCTGATGGAAATGTGCAAAGCGCTCATCTCCAACAAAGTCTGTGGTGTACGTCGCCAGACGAGTCAAAGCAAGGTAGAGCTACTCCCTGACTGAGGCCAACTCCTGAGAAAGTGTGGTGGCAACTGCGTCACTGTGCCTCACAAACTGAGCGGTGGTGTGCAGCCTGGTGTTATCATGCTCGTAGACATCCAGGTTGTCGTAGAGAGTGAAGTGAGCTCCCGCTGAAGTGATGTAACGACGGGGGATGTGGCGATAGATAGAATCGTCAAACCGCCAGTAGTCAGCACGAAGGACGGTGAGACTCACGTAAGCTGCCTGCTGCACGGCCATATCCACTGTGGAACCTACTGCCTCGTAGCGGTGGACAACACTCATGCCATCATCTGACAGAATGTAGACGATAGCCTGGTAGTAGGTCTGGTCAAACTCTCGATGCTGCTCGTAGACCTGGTACTCTGGTGCCCAATGGAACCCCAGGTACGTGACCATGTCTCTCAGCATCTCCGGATAACCGGCGGTCCTCTCACAACGAGTCATCCGAACCACCTGCGGGAAGAACCTGAGATCCATCTGCAGATGATCGGGGAAGTTTTGATTAGACGCCGGTAGAGAACTGATGTGGAAAGCAACAACAAGGTTGAACGGACGAAAAGGATGTTGAAAAGAACAGGATATTGAAGCAACATCGGGAAACACGAGACCAAAAACTCCTGAGGTACTACGGAGAACCCAAAACACGTGAAATCCTAACTTGAAAGTTTAGGTGAGAAGAGAAAACAACGTTGCACTTCCTTACCAGAAAAGGGTGGGTGGGTGGGGAAAGAAGAAAAATGGCAGAATTCCTACTCTCACGTTCCATTTGTTCTATATAGCTACAAAATAGTTTCTAGACTCAAACTGCGACCAGTAAAAGGGATCCTACAGGCAGACAGGCTCTGATACCATTTGTCGCACCCGCACTTCTAGAGGATACTCACCGTACGAACTGAACAGTATTCTGATGGGATTACGGGGCTTACCGGCACCCGCTCCTCTTACGAGTAGGCCAACACTTATGTGTGACAACCCATCGCTACTGTTCACCGTCGATGTAAACTATCCCGTAGAAATCAGGACACTACCATTGACGTACTTCATACCATACACACATGGTACGTCAACGGCTTTGAACAAGATGATAACACAACATATCTCTAAGACACAAAAGATTGAAATAAGTTGCAACTGGCCCTCACTAGGGCAGAGAATAGCAAATACAATCATTCAGAGGACACATGTCCCAACATATCATCATTACATCTCAGCGGAAGCATTCAAAGGGGTCTGAGTACAGACAAATCCAAATAGGCTTAAGAAGCCGGGAACTGAAATAGAGACGGAGCCCATCCACGATGTCTCGGATCCTGCTCGGGTCCGCTAACTACTCGTCAGCAGCCTCGTCAAACTCCACGTAGTAGCCGTCACCTGGATCCTCGTAAGCGTAGTCTGCGGAAACCACAGCCCCAAAGGGGTCAGTACATAGACGTACTGGCAAGCAAGACTCACAGTTCACAAAAGTGTAACCCGTCAACACCAAGTACAGATGCCTTGGGTTCAAGGGAAGGAAGGGGGTATAAAAGATGCTGCAACTGGCTGCGCTAACCAACTACAGAGATTCTACCACTTCCGACTAATAGAAAGGAGATAAGATCGAGTATTGTAACCAACTGAAAGATAACATCAAACAAACCCATCCGGGACCTCGCCCCTTGTCCGAAGAAGCAATCCGAGGATAACTCACACAGTTGGATTAAAGATGAATCAAGTTATTATGTCAATAAGCCTGTTACTAGTCAAGTTGTTAATCATTGGGTGTAAGGTTGTTAATCATTAGGTTCAAGTTGTCCTGAGTACTTGTTAGCCAGTACTTTCACCAAGTTAACCATAACCGCGGAAAACACGGCTTCTCGAGAAGATTATCCCTGCAGGGTTGCACCAATTTGTCCGTACACGTATGAATAACCCGCCAGATGGGATGCCTCCCACCAAGCGGGGCACTCAACACAACTCAACTCTTCTTCGCATCAAGCCCAAAGCACCTTGGGCGCACGGCTAATCGAGCCCAGAAGAAAATGGACCCTCATAGCACTCTAAGAACGTGTCCCCCTATATGCCGACTACAAAAGTTCCACCCTGCGCTGGGCTCGCAAAAACATGCATGCGGCAAATGGAAAACACGAACTAAATGAGATGATTTGGACGAGATGCGAATCGAATCAAATTGAGGGGGGCGCCCATACTCGCTTCCCACATGCGGGTAGTGCGCTCATCATGGATCAGTAGACAAGACCCTTTTCCTATTAGGGTCGACACTAGCAGGCCTCAAAAACACACAGGGCCTCCTGCCGGTGCCTTATCATCCAATTATTATTTAACAATAACATTAGCATGATTAGTTTGATTAAACATTCGAGCCCCCCAGAACATAATAAAATATAGTAACTGAAAGTAACTGGTAACAGACTCGAGCAAAACAACCTAAGCATGCTAGTAGGACACTGGCTCAAACAATAGGGTTGTAGGAGTGGTGGTGAGGCAATATCAGGGTTAAGGGATTCATGTGATAGGTTCGTAACAGAAACAACTACACATAGGGCTAGCAAATAGACAACGGAAAGTATCGGTAACCAATGTTGAAAGGAATACAATGGTTCATGTGAGTGATAACTTGCTTGCAAACTCAGCAGCCGGGTACTGAGCTAGATCCTCAGAAGGGGTGCTGTAAAGATCGTCTGTCTCAACGTCGTCGTGTATTCGAGAAGAAGCAAACAAACAAGACAGAAATATAAACAATCATTATCATGGCATAGTGCACAATCATGGGATGATGCATGTCAATTTAATAGATGCATCAAAATAAACTAGGTGACATGGTAACACAATTTAAATGGACCCCTATGCAATTTTGAGTTGCATATGGAAAAGGGTCCATGAATTAAGTGGAAACAAATGATCTACAATTTGATTACCATGTGAGAATTTATTACCATGATGCATGCATGATGATAACAACAAAATAACAACAAAAGATGCAAGTGGAAAAGGAATTTAACAAGTTTGGAAATTATTTATTAAGTTGGAATTTTTTGGTTACTTAAACATGTCACACAAGCATTTGTGGTTTACATCAATTTAAGGTGTTCAACACAGATAACAAAATTTATATTTGAAAAGAACACAAAATTTTAGTTGGATTACATGTTTCAAATATTGAAAAAGGAATTACAATAATTTAATTATGAATTAACCAAGATTAAACAAGTTTTAATTGAGTTTAAAACAAGTTTGAATTTAATTGAATGTTTATTTGTTCAAAACATAAATTCAAATTCACATTTGAAAAGTTTATGCTTTGATGGTTTGAAAACATATTTTGCATGTTCAAAAATATTTTATATTGAGCAAGTTATGATTTTATCAAATTTAAATGAATTAAACAAGGATTAAATTATTTAGGCACTTTAAATTATTCAAACCATGAAACAAATTTTATATTTGAAAATATTATTTGAAATAGCATGGAAAACATATTTTATTTGCATTTATTGGATTAAGAATGAATTAGTTATGAATTTTTGCAAATTGCAATTGAATTATTTGAATTCAAATTTGAATTGCATTTTGAAATTTCAAAACAGGAAACAAATGGTACCAATGGGTAGAGAATTAAATTTAGACCAGCACACATATTTTATTTTTGTAATTTGGAGTTATAAAACAAATTTTATTTGCATTTTGGTTCTAAGGGCCAATCTGTAATTTTAGAGGACTAGGATTTGAAAACAGAAACTGTTAAACCATTTGTTACCGCACTGGAGTGTACACTAGACACTGCCAGGGGGGGCCCAGGTCTCGCTGTGCCCACGGGGGTTCAGAGTGGCTGACAGGGGGCCCTCCCTGTCAGCACTTGGTGGAAAAAAAGATGGGATTTTTATCCCGGGGAGCCAGGGATCGAACCCGCGATCTCCCCCGCTGCGCGCAAAGCCTGAACCAGTTGCGATGCGCTGTGTTTCTTGTCAGGTTCAGATACGCAGGGAGGTTGAGCTTCCACTTCGAGCTACTGAATTTTTAACTAAACATTGCGCTCGACTGAAAACTGACGGAGACCAACGACGACGGTCGGCGACGAACCAATGCGAAAGCTGCCGTGCTGCGCTGTGCTGGTGTTGAGGAACGTGTGCGCGTGCTTGCGAGCAGAGGCAGAGATGAGGAGGAGATGGACAGCGGCGTGCTCACCGGGAGGTTGCCGTGGTGGAACTCGACGGTGAGGCGACAGCGGCGGCGGTGACGAAGATGGCAGCGAAGATCCCCGACGCGCACGGGCTAGCTGGGGTATCCAACAGAGAGAGGCGGTGACGGTGGCTTGTTTCCCGTGCTCAACGAGGAAGGAGGAGCTCCATGGCGTCTTCGGTGGCCGGAGTTTCAGAGAAAAAATTGCTCCGGCGAGCGGACAGAAAAGGGTTCAGTCGTTGGGGCGACGCCACGGGGAAGAAAGGAGGCGGCTTTCGCCGGGGATTAGAAGGGGAGCTCACCGTGAGGTTGTTGCAGCAGCGGATCGAGGCCGAGGAGGACGACGGCGATCACCTTGCTCTGCTCCCACTCCGGTTCAGAGAAGAAACAAGGATCAGGGGGAGGAAAAGAAATAGACGGCGGCGGCTGTGAGGAGGCTAGGGCTAGCAGGTGCTCGCGGGGGTGGTTTATAAGGTGGAGCTCGAGCTGTACGGCCGGCGATCGGGTGGAGGAGAGGGCGTCGTACGCAGGGTGACGTAGGGGGGAGGTAGACGACAACAGCAAGGTGGGCTGGGCTGCGTTTCTTTCCCCCCTTGAACCGTTTTTTTTCTTTTTTATTAATTTTGGCTTCCTGTTTTTTTTTGTAGCAAAACAGAAATGGAAGAAATAGGAGGGTTTTTGTGTTAGGAAAAATTGGAAAATAATATGGTTAGTTTAGTTTTTCAAATAGCAACTAACAACCAACTTTTATTTTCCAAAGTTTTTAAGTTTATTTGCTGTTTGGGATTTAAACCAAAATTGGGTGAATTTTTAAGTATTGAAAGAATATTATTGAAAACAACATATTTATAGGGTGAACCCTATTGTTAAATTTGATTAACTTAGTTGATTTGATTTGGAGATTTTCATAAACTCAAAGTGGTTCTGTTTGAATGTTTTGGTTTGAATTTGAGTAAGTTGATATTTAATTGATTAATATTGCAAACAATGTTTTTATTAGGGTGACCCCTAGTGATAAAATAGAACAAATGTGACTATAACTTGTTTGGTACTTTTATAACTTTCAAATTAGGTGCTGTTGATGATTTGCTTTGAATTTGTAACCACATTGGGATTAATTAATTGAAATAAACAAAACACCATTTTATTTGTTGATCAAATGGAATAATATGAAAACAAATGGGTTGTTTTTATTTGAGATTTCTATTTAAAATGTTGTAACAGAGCAAGTATGAAATAAGGTTTGGAAATAAGTTGAATTTCAAATGTGAAAACAATTAAGAACAGATGCAAAACAAATAGTAAACAATGCAAACAAATAATTAAACATGATGACATGATGCAATACTTTGATTAAACAGGAAACAAACATTCTAGATGGTAGGTTTTCATACTTGGGATGTTACATCGTAGGTCAAATTCCTCTTGTTTGTACTCGTCCCACACACGTACACCTTCGTCAGCCCACAACTCTAAAAGTTCATCAACCAGTGGCCTGAGGTACACATCAATGTTGTTGCCAGGTTGCGACGGGCCTGGGATAAGCACTGGCATCATAATGAACTTACGCTTCATGCATAACCAAGGAGGAAGGTTATAGATACATAGAGTCACGGGCCAGGTGCTATGACTGCTACTCTGCTCCCCAAACGGATTCAGGCCATCTGTACTCAGACCAAACCTTAAGTTTCTTGCGTCACGTGCAAAGTCCTCGTACTTATCGTCGATGTTTCTCCACTGCGACCCATCAGCGGGGTGTCTCAGCATATCGTCTTCCTTACGGTCTTCTTTGTGCCATCGCGGCAACTTGGCATGCTCTTTGTTTCGGAACAAACGTTTCAACCGTGGTATTATAGGAGCATGCCACATCACCTTGGCAGGAACCCTCTTCCTGGGGCGATCGTCGCCCTCAACATCACCAGGGTCATCTCGCCTGATCTTGTACCGAAATACACCGCATACCGGGCAGGCAGTTAAATTCTCGTGCTGACCGCGGTAGAGGATGCAGTCATTGATGCATGCATGTATCTTATGCACTTCCAATCCTAGAGGGCAGACAACCTTCTTTGCTTCGTATGTACTGCAGGGCAGCACGTTATCTCTTGGAAGCATCTTCTTCATTATTTTCAGCAGATTTTCAAATCCCTTGCCAGATAATCCATTCTCTGCCTTCCATTGCAGCAATTCCAGGGTGGTGCCCAGCTTTTTCTGGCCATCTTCGCAATTTGGGTACAACAATTTTTTGTGGTCTTCTAACATGCGCTCCAACTTCAACCTCTCGTTTTCACTTGCGCAGTTTATCTGTTCTTCACGAATGACCTGACGAAGATAATCATCAGACTCATCAACAATGTCCTCAAGTTCAGGCTCGTCTTCCCCCATTTCAGTATCACCGTGTTCACCGAACATAGGATAATTATCATCATCCTCTTCTTCTTCATTGTCTTCCATTACAACCCCTCTTTCTCCGTGCTTGGTCCAACAAAAATAACTGGGCATGAAGCCTTCTTGCAACAGGTGGGTGTGTATGGTTCTTGAGTTATGGAAATTCCTCTTATTCTGGCATTTTTTACATGGACAAAAAATAAATCCATTATGCCTGTTTTTCTCAGCCACATTGAGAAAACTATGCATGCCATTAAGGAATTCGGGACGACGTCGATCACTGTACATCCATTGCCGGTTCATCTGCATTATATAAATTTATCAACAACCATTATGCTAAATCATCATGACTAAATTAATTAATTAATACAAAAAGTTCATCACACGTTAATACCAAACTAGCGTATAGTGACCATACATATATAGTTCTCATAAAAATACACACTGAAACCATCCATAAAAACTCTCTCTAATTAATACATTTAAAAACAACAACAAATGCGATCAAAATCGCAACAAAGGTAACAATTGACCCGACGGCATAATGATACCAAGCCTCTTTACTAATTGCATATTTCCTAATCTTTCTAATCTTCAGGCGCATTGCGTCCATCTCGCTCTTGTGACCATCGACGACACCGGCAAGAACCTTTTCCAAGGTCATCTTCTCTCTTTCAGTTTTTTCCAACCTTTCTTCAGTTTTTTTCAATCTTTCTTTCAAGCCAACATTTCTTGTTCAAATAAGTATAACTTCTCAACAATAGGGTCGATTGGCATTTCCGGTTCCACTACCTCCTAGATAAAAATATCTATGTCAAGTTGGTCGGCGTAAGTAATTGTCGTATAATCAGGAAATAAAAATATGTAGTGAAAAAAGATAATATACCACATCCGAATCATAGACTGGACGAGGGCCAACGGGGACGGATATCAAAACCATGGCGCTATGTATATAAAAAAATCTTACACAATAAGAAAATTATATACAAGTAAATATATACGTAAATCATACAAATCAAAATTTGTTTTGGTAAATAAAAACAATAGGCTCACCAAGGTTGTGTCGGTGATGGGGCGATCGACGGCAGTAAGGAAGGGGACAAGGCGCGCGACACTAAAAAAACCACAAATCATAATTAATTTTGAGCTCAAATGGCATCAATTTGTATACATAACAAAATGAATAACAAATTCTATCTTAGGCATTTCATCAAACACCTAGCTAGCACAACAAAAATGAAATGAGCAAGAAAACGAGCAAAACTTGCAATGCCGGAAGAGGGAATGTTGATGCTAACCGTAGGACCGATGGGTACCAACAATCTTGACAAATGGTGGAGAAAAATGGGGATGGATTAGACCTCACAAGAGGAAGGAGAGAGCAAAAATGGAGTTGAGCTAGAGCTGGAAAAAATGGAGCTGAGCTCGGGGGTGGTATGTAGGGTTTAGGGGAGGGCTTTAGGACCGGTTTGTGTTACAAACCGGTTCTAAAGGATATGACAGCGGGACCCGCAGTAGCTGCAAAAAATGAGAAAACCTGTAGAACCGGTTTGTGATACAAACCGGTTCTAAAGGGTCAGCCCCTGGGCCCCCCTCCCTGCAGCAAATGACCCGCAAGGCCTTTAGGACCGGTTTGTGTTACAAACCGGTCCTAAAGGCCTTGCGGCCATTTGCTGCATGGGTGGGGCCTAGGGGACAGACCCTTTTGAACCGGTTTGTATCACATCCGGTTCCATTGTGCTTGGCTCAATGCCCTGTTTTCTACTAGTGTTCAGAAGCTTATGCATCTCCAGATGCTGACTACTGGAGAGAAGCGGTCCGTAGCGAGATGGATTCCATCATGGCTAATGGAACGTGGGAGATCACTGAACGTCCTTATGGCTGTAAACCATTAGGATGTAAGTGGGAGTTCAAAAAGAAGCTTAGGCCTGATGGTACGATTGAAAAGTACAAGGCTAGACTTGTGGCCAAGGGTTATTCCCAGAAAGAAGATGAAGATTTGTTTGATACTTATTCACCTGTGGCTAGACTCACCACCATTCGAGTATTACTCTCGTTGGCGGCCTCGCATGGTCTTCTCGTCCATCAGATGGATGTTAAGACGGCTTTCCTAAATGGAGAGTTAGACGAGGAAATCTATATGCAACAACCAGATGGCTTTGTGTTAGATGGTCAAGAAGGAAAGGTGTGTAAGTTACTGAAATCTTAATATGGGCTGAAACAAGGACCTAAGCAATGGCATGAGAAGTTCAATACAACTTTAACATCTGTTGGCTTTGTTGTTAATGAAGCTGACAAATGTGTATACTATCGCCATGGTGGGGGCAAAGGAGTTATTTTGTGTTTGTATGTTGATGACATACTGATATTTGGGACCAACCTCAAAGTAATCAATGAGGTTAAGTCATTTCTATCCCAGAACTTTGAGATGAAAGATCTTGGTGTGGCTGATGTTATCTTGAACATCAAGCTATTGAGAAACAATGAGGGTGGGATTACACTTCTGCAATCCCATTATGTTGAGAAGGTTTTGAGTCGTTTTGGATATTCGGACTGCAAAACTTCTCCAACGCCATATGATCCTAGTGTGCGGATTCGAAAGTTCGAAGGCACAGCTAAGGATCAGCCGAGGTACTCTCAAGTAATTGGTTCACTCATGTATCTAGCGAGCGCTACGAGGCCTGACATCATGTTTGCTGTGTGCAAACTAAGCCGGTTTGTTTCCAATCCGGGTGATGTGCATTGGCATGCTGTAGAAAGAATTATGCGCTATCTGAAAGGTACCGTGAACCATGGACTTCACTACAGTGGATATCCTTCGGTACTTGAAGGGTATTGTGATGCGAATTGGATCTCTGATGCTGATGAGATGAAAGCCACAACGGGGTATGTGTTTACCCTTGGAGGTGGTGCTGTTTCCTGGAAGTCTTGCAAGCAAACGAGCTTAACGAGATCGACAATGGAAGCAGAATTAACAGCATTAGACACGTCTAGTGTCGAAGCAGGATGGCTTCGAGATCTTTTGATGGACTTTCCTGTGGTTGAAAAGATAGTACCGGCTATCCTTATGAACTGTGACAATCAAACTGTGATTGTCAAGGTGAAGAGTTCAAAGGACAATGCACAGTCCACAAAGCACATAAAAATGAGATTAAAAGCTGTCAGACATTTAAGAAACTCCGGAGTGATAGCGGTGGATTATATCCAGTCGGCTAAGAATCTGGCAGATCCCTTTACTAAAGGGCTATCACGTGTTGTGATAGAAAGTGCATCGAGGGAGATGGGTATGAGACCCACATGAGTTGCCATGGCAGTAACCCAACCTATGTGATCGGAGATCCCGTGAAGTGAGACCTGGGAAAACAAGCTAGTGGTTAACTGAGAAGAGTAATTTTACTAACCCACTCCACTAGAGATGCAGTACTCTCAAAAACTGTATGGCAGGTTGACTTTTGTCTTAATGTGTTCCAAGGCTTGTATAAGCAAGATGCTATCCTACAGAGCGATCTTTGGAGGAACACACCTATATGATCCTGACTGGTGGTCACAGTCTATGAGATTGGGTGATCTCTAATAAGTTCATGAATAGGCCAGGAGTATGACTAATATGCTCCACCCGAGGGGTCAGCCTTCGGCAGCCTAGTACTGGCAAGACATTTAGTGAAACTATTTTACGCCAAACTGACAATTCAAGGCATAGTCCATTGTTCAGTTGTGATGTAGTGTAGCTACTTGTTCTAGGTGGATGTTCAACCTTAACGGGTCTCCACTGAAAATGCCAGTATATAAAAACAGTGAATGGAACAGAGGACAACACTATGGGTCTTCGGGATCTGGTGGGGGATTGCTGAAATTCGAATGGACCTATAGGCCCATTAGCCAATTTCCACTTAATCCCAAAGGCCCATGCTGCCATAGCAAATGGTGGGAGTTTAGTCTCACATTGCTAGTTGGGAGAGTTTTGCACCAGTTTATAAGGTGAGCTCTCTCCCCACTAGTGTGAGTTGGTATGAAGAGAGAGGAGTAGTGGAGGTGTTCCACACGCGCGCTCCTCCTCCTCCGCCGCCCGCCTCGCCTCGCCACGCCACGCCACGCCACGCCACGCCACGACACGACACGTCACGACGCGCCGCGGGTTGCGGGAATGAGCCGAGCCGATGACTTTATTTTGGCAGTCGGAAACGGGGAACGGGGAGTCAACAGACACGACACAGCCGTATTGATCGCGTGTGATAACTGCGCGCAGTAAAACGCCGGCTTTATCACGTGGTAACGGCTGTAGTAAACGCCAATTAAATTGACCGTTCTCCTACTCGGCCGTGCCTATAAATTGTAGGCTCAGGCGGACGCAGTAGATATATCTCACACACGCCGCATCTTTGCGCCCACTGTCGTTCCACCTCCTGTTGCTGCCGCCGGTGATCCCATCCCGTCTACCGCGTACACGGCCGACGGGAGAGCAGACCTCCGAAACCCCGCCTCTCCAGATCCTGTACGGGAGAGTGGCGATTAGGTTTTTGGGGAGCGTCTACTACGCGACTGCTCGCTGCTGCTGTACATCTACTTCGTCTACTACCGCGTCGCCCTCGTCGTCAACATGGCCACCGAAACCGATCGAGCTGCTGCCGCCGCCGCTGCTGCCACCGAGGCCGCTGCTGCTGCTGAGGCCGCCAACGCTGCTGCTGCCGCCGCCGCGGCCGCTACGGCTACTGCCAATTGGCCAACTGCAGGGTATAGCACGTTCATCCCTGTCATTATTATTTCCATGTGTGCAACACTAGTAGTTTGCGTAGATTTATCTACTATAAATCTAGTATGCACGAATATGGTTAAATATCAGTATGTTTACGTCATGTTCATGATTTATACTTGGATTAATTTAATCTATAAATTGCCTAAATTCTTAACATACTATTCAGCGGACTGTGAGTATCCCCTAGTAGTCCGGGTGCGACACAGAAGAAGAATAATAACACCGTATAACAACAAATGATGATAATGACTTTTCTAATAAATTAAGTAAGCTCAACCATGGTTCGGTGTAGCTCAACTATGGTTGGGCCCCTACTGTTAGCATGGAATGAATTAGTTTATCGATTGTTGGCAGTGGAGCTGACAGAGGGTGTGGATGAGTTCAGATGGAATTTACACTCAAATGGTAAATTTACGGTGAGCTCGATGTATGAAGCGCTTCAACCGGAGAGGCCAATAGAAAATAATCAGAAAATTTGGAAGATGAAGATACCGCTCTAAAATAAGATTTTTGCTTGGTATCTTCGTCGTGGGGTAATATTAACTAAAGATAACCTTGCAAAACGCAATTGGCATGGTAGTAGACAGTGTGTTTTCTGTCATAAGGATGAAACAATAAAACACTTGTTCTTCGACTGTACCGTTGCTACTTCTATATGGTCAATCATCCAGACAGGTTCTACCTTATATCCACCATCCAACATTGCCAATATTTTTGGGAGTTGGCTAAACGGTGTGGATAAAAGGTTCAAGACACTTGTTAGAATGGCAGCGCTTGCCGTGATTTGGTCGATGTGGCTTTGTAGAAATGACAAGGTTTTTGATGATAAAAATTTTTCTCTCTTGCAGATTATCTTCAGGACTACGGCTATACTCTGCAGCGTATAGAGCACCGGGATCTTTTCTTGGAGGTGTGTACCAGACTGGAGGATACGACAAGGGCATTTTTTTATCCCAGCATGAGTGGCATCATAATTTGCGGATAGGACCACCAGCACCTTAGGCGTTATTAACTTTTGTATTTCGCCTAATTACTCGAGTTTGGCTTGTTTTTCGGATCTGTGCATCTTCGATATTCAGAGCCTGGGTGTAATATTAGTTTAAGTAATAAAATATCCCTTTATAAAAAAAGCAAAATCACCCGCGAAATAAAAACAGATAATGAATAAAGGTTTTTCTAATGAATTAAGTAAGCTCAACCATGGTTCAGCATCGCTAGCAAAATCTCCTAAAGGCCAAAGATAACTACTGAAGATTTAATGAGTAATACAATGCATCTATAGGATAGCTCAGAGAAATTAGATTTTTTTCCCGAGAATTAACTAATATTGTTTTATTCAGACAATTCATTTTAGTACCAGTTAGGAACTTCAATTATTACTTGTATTCTGCTTTTGTACAGTTCTCGTAAGCTGGAGGTCCGAACAACCAAAAGTGATGCGAACTTTGGTACCCTTTTTTCGAGTATATAGCAGGGGAAGGCCTGATTTCTGAAAATAAGGGTTATGTTTCTCATGAATTAACAAACTGATTTGAAGGTTTGAAGGTATATATTTTTAAACGATTCCCTATTATTGGTATCAAAGTTTTGGATCTCTGTGTTGAATTTTATACCAGATCGAAGTGTTCTAGTTGTGTGGACGTGCATGCATTTGTACTAGTTTTTTTTTATATATACAAGAGATGGCACCGGAAGTGCCGAAAGAACTGCTCAAAGACAGTGTACAACAGAGATTACATTGCCTTGTAGTCTTAGGGAATGAATCGCGGAGACCACCGGGCACAAGCTACTGTCATGAGCTGGATTCCTGCAAGAACTGATGAGCCCTGATCCACCTGATCGCAGGGCTTGCTGAGCGCAGTTGTGAGCAATAGTGTTGAATTCCCTGTAGGCATGATGATTTGTACTAGTTATAACATAATTTACCAATACTAAACAAAATGACTATAATAATCTAAACTACTTATAAAAGAGCAAACTCCGTAGATACAATCGATCTCAACCATCCAACTATGTAGATCAAACGGACAAAATCGTTTCAATGTTGAGCTACTCAACACATATTAAATTACAATATTTGCCACGCGCAAGTGACCCGAAGCGGTAACAACAATCCCGTTGCCTTGATCCGTTTTTTCCGAACATGGCCAAATCGTTGCACCCTCACAGCCGGCCGGCCACATCCTCCGGCCCGCACGCCGCCACATCTCCGCTCGCCTTACCGCTCTCCCTGCACACCAACGACCACGCCCCCTGTCGTGGGTGCCGTCCCCCGCTTCAATGTACACCTTACCGGCCATGCATGCCCTATCCGGTTCCCGTGGCCTGCTCCAGACGCTGTCATGACATGCCCTGCCGGGCTACGGACGTTCGTGTATGATCGAAGATCTTTGTGTAGTAATTCTACGTTTGATGTTCACGACCATGATGCTCCCATCCGTTCATTGGATATGAGCCAGTTATAGCTAGCTATCACATGAACGCCAGGACGTTAAGCAAATTCATGCACCGGATGCAGGGTTGTGGCCCTGCACCTCAGCTCAGCAGAGTAGCGCCTAACGAGCGGAAAAGTGTAAACGAATGGGGGGAGCTTCATGAACTGTACGATGGAGTTCAGATTGTTGAGTATTTAGTCACTCTATTGACACTATCCTATGTTCAGATTATTCTAGTTTTTTTTTTTTCAAACGAGGCAAAAGTTTTGTCTTTTATATTGATATAAAGGAGGAAACCGGTAGGACAAGGCCTAGAAAAGAAAAAAGATACAACTCGATCCACGCCGGCCCCGAGGCCGCGCCCCACACGGGTCGACGACCAAGCTGCCCGAACAGCCAAGGTCGACACCAAAACCCCTCAACGCAACACGGCGGAGGTAAGAGCCCGGAGCCGCCGCTCCGACGTCCACGGCGACTCCAGAGCCGCACACCACACGGGTCGACGACCAAGACGCCCTAGCGTCCAAAGCCGACACCAAGACCTCGACGCCTCACAAAGGGGACGTAGTATTCGGAGCCGCCGCTCCGACATCCTCGCTAGCCCCAAGGTTACGCCCCAAAACAAGCCGGCGACCAAGACGCCCTAGCGACCAAAGTCGACACTCCACCACCTCAACGCAGCACGGCGGAGGTGAGAAAGCCCGGAGCCGCCGCTCCGGCATCCACGCCGACCCCAGGGCCGCGCACCCCCAAGCCGACGACGAAGACTCGCCGCCGTCAGCCATCAACACTCCGTAGGTCCCTCTGGTCAGTGGAACATCCAAGACGAGGCCCAAAGAGGCAAGCGACGCAGGAGCGCCGCCCTCGCCCGATCCCGAGGATCTGGGGTTTCCCCTGGAGAACCCGGCGTGGAGAAGCGAGAACACCACCTCGACGACACCTCCAAGAAGGATGCGGCGCCCGAAGGCGTCGCCGTCGTCGGCCCCGGCCGACAGCCCAGGCTAGGCTTTCGCCCGGCGATGTGACACGAACTCCAACGACCGCCTGTGGAGGACCGACCAGACCACCATCTCCGCGACCACCTCCGCCGCAACCACCTCCGCACCCACCATCCACCGCCGTCCGCCGGCACAGCAGGCAGCTCCCATCCCGCCGACAAAGAGCGGACGGACGCCGGCCACTCCGCCGCCCCGGAACCGTCACCGGCGCAGGCCCCGTGCCAGGCCTCGCGCGCGCGGGCCTACGGGCCCAGATCTGGCCCGCCCCCGACCCCCACCGCGGCCGCAGCCCCACCGGCGCGCCCACCGCACACCGAGCCCTCCTCCCGGAGCCGCCGGACGCCACCTCCGCCGCGCCGAGCCCGCCGGCTCGGCATCCGCATCACGGGCCGCCACCGCCCCCCCACCGGCTAGCCCTCCACCGCGCAAGAAAGGAGCCGCCCCCGACCACCTTCGGCAGCAGGGGGTGCCGCCACCGCCGCGGACGGCGACGGCAGCGGCAGCGGGAGAGCCTGGCGGCGGGGCTGGGCGGGCAAGGAGATTCGCCCCTGGCATCGCGGGGGGGGGGGGGGGGGGGCGACGCGAGGGGAGCGTTTCTCTTATCTAGGAGTACGTAACGTATTCTATGTTCACTTCACTTCATGGTATTTAGTATTAGGGACACGTCTTCAGAGGAACAACTTCGATTCACGCGTATCAGGAAGATCGCATTACGAACAAAAACAGATACCTGGTTTAACTCGAATCTTTGTCGTAGGTTGTATAAATGTGAAAAAAGGAAAATCCGATCGGTTCCTTGCTTGCTCTGGGCCGGCGCAATCAACGGACCAGCCTTCGGGTCAACGCAACTGCGCCGAGACAGACACATGCATGACGCTTTTGGTTCGGTGATTTGTAACGTATATAACCTCATAACAGTGGGATCTGAATACGTTAATTCTTGTTTTGATTTACTTGGACGTAATCATGTTCCGTGGAATCAGATTACATCGCTATACAAATCTGTTTCCGCCCCCTTATTCCCGTTATTCGTTTCCTCTCTCTCCCAGCTATGTCGTTACCGCGACGGCGGCTCTCCTGCGCTCTCTCACAACCACCGTCGCTGCCTCTACCTCCCTGTTTATCTCGACCTCCTCGCCTCACAGAGCAGCGAGCTTGAATGGCGCCAATGCTTGGCGGAGAAGACCGCAACGAGAAGCTCCGATTAGAGGACTACGAGAAGATTGGATCTTGGAAAAGGCGCGACAGGGAATTGGGGAATATGTTGCATCCTATAGATGCTTCCTCCATGGTCGCACTTACAAAAAACTATAAGTTGTCCGAGAACCACATGAGTTTGTTTGTCCTTGATTGACGCCGCCGTCGTCACGGCGGTCGCCGCCGAGCGGGAAGCCAGCCGTGAGAGATCCTCGCCAGTAACGTATTTCTGAAAGAAGGGAGACGGAGATGCCCAGAGGAGGCGCCATGGGAACAACTCGTAGCAGGACATAAGCAGCAGCAAGCCGGCGGTCATGGCAACAACGGAGAACTTCGGGCCCTGTAATTCCATTCCTGAGATGAACCAAACAAGTTTCGGTTTTAGCCCATTCCATTTATGTTAACGGTGTATTTAGATACCGATTATGTTTCCCTTAACATTGTGAACCAAACATCTCCACAGAGATAGGTGATTAACCGTTTGGAGATTTTTTTTATAAATTTCTAGCAGGAAGGTGACATGGATTCGATTGGTTAGTGAGTCAATACTTTATAAAAGTGCGATGTGCTGTGAATTTATTGGATTCCACATAGGAGTAGAATGAATTTGCAAGATTTGCTTAATGAGAGTTCTCTTCCTTGCAAGTATTTCAAATATACTATGTATATTAGTCAATGTGCGGTTGTGTCACATTACCTATGTATATTTTTGAATGATTATTGAAATTACTTTTGTTGGAGATTTTAAATGGGATTTTAATTTAAATGTGTAAGCTATTAATTAAATGGGATAATTGTAAATAGAAATGTTCTTAATTGTAATATTGCAAAACCAAAAAATATTTTATTTATGCTTATGTGAAGTTCAAGTATACTTTTTTATAAATCTAGAATCGTGCGTTGCACGTGCCTACCTACTAGTCTCTACTATATAGTTTCTGCTAAGGGCCGTCACGTAGGCGTACGGGTACGTCGCCCGTTTTTTTATTTTAGCCCCTGCAAAAGTGGCAATTCAATCCACGGTCCCTTCCTCGTTCCCATCACCATCCTCCGTAGGTCCCGTCCGCCGCCGAGCCGGAAGTCCTCCGCGCCACCCCTGTGCCCTGGTCCGGCGCCGACCAGGAGGATCTCCGTCAAACTCCCATGCCCCGCGTCGGCCACCGAGTAGAAGGACCTGTGCCGCGCCCCTGTGCCCGGCGTCTGCCGCCGAGCAAAAGATCCTCTGTGCCAACCCTGTGCCCTGGGTACGCCGCCCAGTAGGAGGGCCTCCACCGCGCCCCTGTGCGCCGCGTCCGCCGCCGAGTAGGAGGTCCTTCGTGCCGCCCCTGTGCCTCGATTCCGCCGCGGCCCTTCCTCCCTGCCAACTCTCTCCTCGTTAGGCATCCAGCACCGTTTGACTCGGGGCTCCCACGCGTACGCACTGCATTCTGCGCGGGATCTTAGACGTATGTACGGTGGGAGAATGAAGTTGAGAAGAGTTAAAATTGGGTGGGTTCATGTACAAAGCTAAGGCTCAGGTGAAATTCTTCTCTTGATCTACTTATTCTCTTTCCTCTGAAATTCTTCTCTTGATCTACTTATTCTGTTTCATATGACTTAACTGTTGCCAATCCTCAACAGTTTACATCTGCAATACTGAATAAAATGACTCAATCGGCCACTTCATGGTCATGGAGAGCATGGGAAGGAGGCTGCGGCGCACTTTGTTGTTGCAGACTGAGATGGCACCGCGGTGCTCCTTTCAACATGTTGGAGGTTTTCTTTCTTTATAGTCAGCTCTCACAATTTTTGACCCAATTAATGGTGGAGTGCCTTGTTCTGAACCATACAAATATGCAGGGCTTGTTCTGCAAACTATAGGGCTTTCTACTGTTTTCAGGAGGAAAAACGAGAGTCAGAAAAACACAGCTGTTCATCTGGAGCTGGCTGCTTCTTGATTTGATTTGTGGATTGTGGTCGCCGCCACGACCGCTTGAAAATTTTGGAATCTCAAATCATTTCTTTTCTGGAAGAAGGGATAACTGAAGGGGCTCAGAGAGGAGCATACACCGAGGATGACGCACATCGGTCCGCAGCAGAGCTACGCACTGGGTAAGGTTGCAGCGAAGC
This sequence comes from Alopecurus myosuroides, assembly GCA_028641055.1. NCBI lineage: Eukaryota > Viridiplantae > Streptophyta > Magnoliopsida > Poales > Poaceae > Alopecurus > Alopecurus myosuroides. The sequence continues at coordinate 61,914 of JAPCYS010003670.1, forward strand.
TTTGAGTAGCTTTTTTTGTGATTTTTCTTTCAGTAGCTTGGTACAAATTAAAACGGGTATACAAGCAATGGATGGATTCATTAAGCTTCCAGCGTACTTATGTCTGCCTTCAGAAGTGTAAATATTCAAGTTGGAAATATTACTATTGTGGAGTGATAGAATACTTTTGATTTCGATTAGAAGTAATGAATATCCTATTTGGTTCTAATTTTAAGCAGAGAAAGAACGGGAAAATTTAGAAGTAAGGAAGTTTTGTGGTTATAACTTATAAGTCCTGTTTGTTGATTTGCATATAAGATCAGAACTTTATTTTTCAATGTTGTTCATTCAGATATGAGAGCAAACGTCTTTGTTTTCTTGCATATTTTTTTAGCTTTAGATTTCTGTTCCTATCATTTCGTAGCTCAGATAGATAAAGGTCAAAATTTTGAATAATAACTGAAATGATGGCATGTGCTTTCAGTAAAAATCAAGCCAAAACTGAATAATAGTTGATGTTTTGTATGCCATACAAAGTCCATGCTTCTAGGAAAGTAAGAGCAGTAAAATAAATTACTAAGGATAATGAAGTGTCAATTTGGTTATCTGCTACTGGAGTGCTCTTTTTATCTGAGGTGTGAGATGGGTTCATATGCTTTGCTATGCCTTTTCCTTTTCCAATTTCAAGAAATTGCAATTGTACATATCCGGTTAAGGAAGTAAATTCGTTTGTCGCCAACAGTAATTCATATTAGGAAGTGCGCATGTTAATGAAAAAAATCTTTGTCTTTGTCGATGTTATTGTTTCAAATTCTTTGCTTGATTTCAGAGTGTGAAACTATGCATTGTTTTCATGTAGGATGAGGCAGCATGTGGGGAGAACACAAAACGTGGATGTGGGGAGTACCATGTTAGGATCCTCGTCCTTGTTGGAATTGGATACAGAGAGCTGGCACCGGTCATGGGACACCTGCTTTATAGTGATCGAGGTTCAGGGTGCCCGAGAAGGACTCGTGTAACTCCGAGATCCTTACCTGACCTCCAAATTAAGGGCCTCCGCTTGGTTAGTCTGCAGCTGTGGTACCACCGTTCTTGAAATGCACATCGTTGATTCTGGTAAATAGTGAGACATACCATGATCATATCCACCTGTCGACAGTGCAGTGTGAGTCTGATGATGCATCAGGCATAGATTAGCTTGCTGATCATATAGTAGGCTTAGCATTACAGCTTAGAGACTGTACCAAGAACATTCAGAGTTGTTAGACAAAAATAATTCTTTACAGTTGACAAATGCGACAGGAATAAGTTTAGATTCAAACTGTTACAGTAGAGTTATTACATGCATACACTCCTGTAAACTCTCCTTCCATAGCTTCTGAATATCAGTGGGTCGGTGAAATTTGTAAAGTGCTCTCCATATAGTACACCTGATTTTTCATTCAAATATGCATGTTTGATTTATTACTTGACATTTCATTGACGATCTTTGCTCTACATGTATGACAGTTCTCAGGTTTTCATCTGGATGCTCTTTGTTGTCAAGCACATATAACCTCTTCGGCGCAATTGAATCATATGATATACTTCGTACCAAAGCCCCATGGTTTGTCAGGTTCTCTTGAAAAATTGGTTGTGGACATTGGGCTAGCAGATCAATACAAATGTGAATAACAAACGGACATGGATGATCTATTGGAGCTTTTTTCCAGAGATATCAGGAGAATTATGTTATTGTACAACAAGCTATAATATATGTTACAATAACTACTGTAATTAAGATTTGCCTTTAAGATAAGCTAAATAAAATATTAAAAATTGTGCGCTTTGGAGTATCCTTATTTTCTCCATGTTTTCTTAAAATTTAATAGTTAATGTTGGAAAAAGGACACCGTAGCGAAGCATGGGCATTTTGCTAGTAATAATCTAAAATAGGAAAATAATAAGACATACAAGATACTCATTATTTTTGGTACCATCGAACACGATCATCCAAATCAACTGCTATGCTGAAGCTGGACAAGATCATCCTATTCCACCGCGCTTCTACACCGGTAAAGCCCGCGACACGTGCGGATCGCAAGCATATATACGAGGAACATTATTCAAACGAGGCAAACTCACAACAATATACATCTGTGTTAAGAACCATCTGTTCTCTTGGTGGATTATTTTCCGTACGTGGCAGACCAGCAACGAAAGGGCAGCTCAAAACACGATGCACGGTGATGTTGGCGTGGCCTGCGGCGGGACTTCCTCATCCCGAGTACTCCGAGCAATGTCCGCACGAAACCTCCCGACGGCCTAGGCTGGCACCCTCGCCTGGTCCCCTGCGGCTGGAACGACTGGTAGTATGACGGCGTTGGCGTGATGGCCGGCAGCAGCATAGTAGCGTTGGGGGTGCCACTCTCATTGTTGGTGGTGGCCGCGGCGTCGTGTTTGGGCGTGCCGGGCACGGATTCCCACAGGAAAGGAACGGCGGCGGGGCACTCGCTGTAGTACATGGTGTCGCTCTCCTTGGTGGTGGTGGTCGCGGCGGCGTGTTTGGGCGTGCCGGGCACGGACTCCCACAGGAACGGAACGGCGGCGGGGCACTGGCTGTAGTACATGGTGTCGCTCTCCTTGGTGGTTGTGGTTGCGGCGGCGTGTTTGGGCGTGCCGGGCATGGACTCCCACAGGAATGGAACGGCGCCAGGGTGCAGACTGTAATCCATGGTGTCGTTCTCGTTGGTTGTGGTGGCCGCGGCGGCGTGTTTGGGCGTGCCGGGCACGGCCTCCCACTGGAAGGGAGCGGAGCTGGGGGGCTGGCTGTAGTACATGGTGTCGCTCTCCATGGTGGTCGCGGCTGCGTGTTTGGGCGTGCCGGACATGGACTCCCACAGGAATGGAACGGTGCCAGGGCGCAGGCTGTAACCCATGGTGTCGTTCTCGTTGGTTGTGGTGACCGCGGCGGCGTGTTTGGGCGTGCCCGGCACGGCCTCCCACTGGAAGGGAACGCCGGGGCGCAGGCTGTAGTACATGGTGAAAGACGCCTCCTTCCCGTTGCCGCCTGACTTGGTGGAGATGGGTGGGAGCGCCAGCAGCTGCTTTGACTTGCCCTGATTCCCCTCCGCGACTTGCTCCCGTGAAATAGGCAGCGGCAGCGTTTTCATCACCGAGTCGGAAACCAACAACTTTGAGAGGGGATTATCTTGTCCAATTCAGCTCCGAATCGGAAACCTACCCAGCGCGCGCGCTCTTATTCCGGTGGGAGTCATGGCAGCACGCGTGTCTTTCCCCGTCACGGAATAATTTTGCTTGGTGAGGCCCAACCCAACCCTAGGCCCATTGACGATATTATTGGCTGACCTATACAGCGCTGGACCGCCACCGCTTCTTGAGTTCCTCACGTCTTTTGATCCAGCAACCGATCAATGCGCAGTACCTATTTATCGGAAACACTATATAGTGCCTAAAGTGCGAGGGAGGGGGTTCAAACCCGCGACCTCCACTGCGCGTCCACCGTGGCGAAGCCACTGGGCTACGCTTCCACTTGTGGATAGTATGCTTTTTTAGATTTTTATAGTTTCGCTTTTTCGATTTTTTCTTCTACCATTTCTGTTTTTTTATTTTCGTTTTATTTATTTATTTTCTGTTTTCTTTTCCTTTCTATTCGAAATTTTTTCGTTTTGAAATATGTTCAAACAAAAATTTGAATTTGGACAAATTTCAAATGTGAATAAATTTCGAATTTGAACAACTTTCGAATGTGAACAAATTTCAAATTTGAACAAATTTTCAATTTAAACAAATTTCGTATTTGAACAATTTTTAAGAAAAAGGAAAGAAAAAGGTAAATGGGTCGGCCCATAACGCGTAGGACATGGGTGATCCCTAATACGTAGTGCTATAAGCACTACATAGGGGAACCCCCTATTTATCGCCTAAAGCAAGTCCTAACACAGACTCGCCCGCGCAAGCATTTTAACTGGGCTAGCCCATCAATTTTTCGTTAAAATAAAAGAAGACTGAAATGTCTTCAACGGGATTTGAACATGGGAACCTCGGATAGAGCCTCATAGGACCAGCCACTGGTCTATGGCGCAAATTTGTGAAAAGTACCCTTTTCAAGCCTTTCATTGTCTTATTTTTCCTGTTTTCATTTTTCCCATTTTTTTTCTATTTCAGTTTTATTCTTTCTTTTCTGTTTATTTTTTTCTTGTTTTATTATTTATTTTTTGGTTCACTATTAGTTTTCTTACACATTATTTTGGACCACCGTTATTTTTTGGTGCATCTGCGTTTTTTGTTCAGTATTATATTTGATTCACCAATTTTTTTTAATTGTTCAAACTGAAAAATATTAAAATTTAAAATGTTCAACTTTATGAATCGGTCAAATTCAAAAATTGTTCGGATAAAAAATGTTTAAATTCTAAAATTGTTCAAACGGAAAAAACGTTTAATTTATTTTTTCAAATTTAAGAACTGTTCATATATAAATTTTGTTCATGTTTGAAATCGTTTATATTTGAAACTTGAGCCTAATGTATGCGGTTGAGCAATGGATTCAAAGCAGTGGACTGTAGCATAATGTACACGTACATTGACTTTTTAAACTGGTCAGCGCGTATATGGAGCATTCGATTCCTTGGTTTTTTAGTCTGAACATTTATTAAAGTCTTGAATCATTTTTAAAAATTATTTTAATTTTCAAAATTATTTTATTTACAAAAAATTGTTTACCACTTTAAAAAACCGTTCATTTTAAAAATTGTTCTCATTAAAAAATTGTTCACCATTTTTCATAAGTTTTTTAGTTTACAAAATGTTTTATTTAAAAACTGTTCATTTAAAATTGTGTTCACTTTTTTTCAAAGTCTGTTCACATTTTTAAAATTTGGATCAGTTTTAAAATAATGAATAATTTTCAAAAGTGAACATTTTTTAATCGAATGTTTTTAGCTAGTGATTTTATATTTGAACATTTAGAAACTATTTTTAAAAAATGAAGAATAAAGGAGAAGCAAAAAACGTAAAAAAAAAGTTGAAGAAAACGGTGAAAAAAAAGAAAAAAAGAAACGCTACCTGAGCGTACGTGAGCTGAAGGTAAAAGAGAAAACTCGTACGCGAGCCAGCTTCCTGCCTCGCTGTGGCACAATGGGCCAGGCCCATGTAACGGGCATGGACGAGGCGCGCTTCCCGCTAGCTCGCTAGCGTGAGCGAGACGAATCTTACGACTGGCAAGAAGCGATAGGTAGGAGGTCCCGATCAATGTACCTAATAAAAATTTAAGAGACGACTATATCGAGGGAAACACTTCCTTGCCCCCGGAGGAACGCGTCGGGCGCGTCCCCTTGCGCTGCCGACATGCGTCCCCTCGCGGGAGACATAGAGCCATGCGCGCGTCTGGCGCATGGCCCACCATGACGCTTCCGGCCTTTTCTTCTCCACTTGTTCTCTCTGGATGACGTAAATGGGCTTACTTATTTGCACCAACCAAGTGACATAGAGAGCGCTCACATGTCCACCATGTTTATTTCGTTAGACTTTTTCCTAAAATAGCACAACCTTTTTTGCTGCAAGTGTGATTAATTTTTGCTATGGTAGTATAAATTGTTTGCTAAAAATATTTTCGGCGAGAGTCTCCGGCAATGTCTCTGATGAAGTGAGCTTTTTTGCTACAATCGAAAACTTTTTTTTCTTATAACTGTTTTTCGATTTTGCTATTGTAGTACGAAGTTTTTGCTACAATCTCTCCGGCGAAGTCAAGTGTTTTGCTACAATAGCACTTTTTTTGTTGCAATTACTCTTCGTGTTGCTGTGGTAGTACAAAATGTTTGCTACCACGTTTCCGACGAGGCCGGTCTTATTTCTGTTATGTTTTGTCCAGAATATTTTCTTACTACACAGCAGCTAAAGCGGGAAGTAGCAAAAACTGGAGTGATACAGCAAAAACGGAAAGTTGTGCAGCAATATCGGGTTTTGGGAACTTTTCTTGGGGACACGTGTCAGGCAGAGGAGGAGGAGGATTAGAATTTCCTCCCCCGGAGGACGCTCAGCAAGCCTTATATTAATGTATAGTTTATTATGGCTGGTATCTAAATTATTGATTTTGATTATATGCATGCATGCATGCATATGATAGGGGTGGACTTTATTTTTTCCTATGGCCGTGTGCAATGGTTATTTATATCTTAAAGCGTGGGCGGCTGATTGCTATAAGACGTCGGCATGTCATCTATAGTCAGGTTATAGCAAACATGTATAATAGTTAGATATACGTACTATTTCGTCAACACGTGGCCCACCTTTACACTGTCACAAAGTGTCTATGAGCACGTGCAAGAGCTGACCACTATCTTGCAGCCCGCTTCTATTCTCTCTCCCTTCTCTCTCATCCAATAAGCATGAATATATTATTTAATTGCTTATAACATGCCTATATGTCCTTATTGTACTTGTTATTAGCCAAGATACAATCTCCTTCTATCTCTTTATTAATTCCTATGCTAAATAAGCAATTTTCTTAGGATACAACCCTAAGAAAACTATATTGGCGCAGGCCTTAGTGACGTTCGTACGTCGCTATTTTTCCCCTACCATTTTTGTAGAATTCACCAGCACTCCACATATAGGGGCTGAATTTAAAAACAACTCGAAATCCCACCCGTCTCCACCCGAGCCCCTTTCTCTCCTCTGAGTAGCAGCAGCGACCGGAGGAAATAAGATTCGAAGGTGCCGCCGTCGTGGGGCGGGCGAGGTACGACTCGAGGATAGAGCCAAACTGCCGTCGGAACGGCTTACAAGGATGCCCGCCGTCGAGGCGCCGTAACTCGAGGCGCAGCTGGCCGCGGAAGTACACGTGCTGAACCACGACGAGCATGCCTCCGCGCTTCTCGCCACCAACCTGTAGCCCAACCAACGGCCACCATAATGCATCACCCGGCGCCCAGTAAGGTGTCAGGGTACCTGACGAGGGCGACACTGAACCTGAAGCTGTCAGTACACCTGAGGACGAAACGAGCACTGCTGAGCCGGAGGCTGGGCCGAGCAGGCGAGCCGGACCCCTACGCGTCAGGAAGAGCAACCAGAACTACTTCGGCTCACTCTGGGCCTGCTAAGAATCTACATATGTGCAACACGTGATCTGGGAAATGCATCCAGTTGGATCAGAACGGACGACTCTTACCTATATCCCCTTTCTCTCTTCCCTGTCCCGTGCTTCTCCTTCCCTGTCCCCTTTCTGAACTAGGAACTCGCCATGAGCGATTTGATCTTCTCTTGTGAATTGAGTGAACCCTAGACGCACCTTACACTTGGTATTAGAGCCAAACCACCACCACCGCTGCCTAATTCCCATCGAATCTTGAGTACATCATCGAGACACGGCATCAGCGACTGACACGCGAGCAACAAGAGGCGGCCATGGGGGGCCATGAATTCACCAACAAGGAGCTCTTCGATAAGCTCCAGAAGCTTCTCGTGGCGGCGGAGGATCGACAGATCCGGCGATCCGAGAACGTGGAGGCGCGGCTGGACAACATCTCCAACGACCTCGGTACGTGGCGGCCCCTCCTTGAAGGCCGAGTCGACGTGATTCAATCGGCTGTCGTCGCGCTTCAGACACAGTCGCAGGGCAAGGCCAAGCTCGTCGACCCATCACCGACGAAACAAGTGGATCTGGCAGCGACTGCGGTCGCTGGCGCCCAGTCATCGGCGAGTACCTCCGTGCTCGGCAAACCGCCGATGGGGACGATCCAGGGCAAGGCCACGACGAGCTTCAAATTCACCAGGGGTCGGCATGCAGCTGGAATCCGTGCGATTCCAGCGCCCACCCCGGTCACAGGTGCGATCAATTTCCAGACCCCGGTTCACCTTCGCAGTAGTTTTTCAGAGCTTGAGTGCACAGCCAATCAGTTATTCACACAATTAGGCCAAGTGAATCCTGCTTTGCAATTCCATGTGTTCGATGGTGAAAATCCGTAGCTGTGGAAAACGCTGGCGAAGTCCTACTGGGTAGCTATGTCCACTCTGGATTTTGCAGGATCACCTAAGGTTTGGCTTCACTCGCTTAGAAAAAAATTAGCTCATCTAGATTGGGAGGCTTTCTGTTTACTGCTTTGCACGAGATTTGGGAGAGACAAACACCGATCACTCATCCGTGAGTTTTACACCTTACGACAGAACACTACAGTTGCTGATTACATAGAGAAATTTGAACATATTATGAACAATCTTATAGCTTATTCTGATTCAATTCATCCTTTGTATTTTTTGACACGATTCATCGAGGGCCTGAGGAATGACATAAGGGCAGTGGTGTTAGTACAGCGTCCTCCAGATCTGGATGCTGCGTGTGCCTTGGCTCTTTTGCAAGAGAAAGTGCTGGACAGTGTGAAGAGCAACAGTTATCAGTCTTACAGAAGCCGGCCACTTCCATTACCTCAACCTCCCGCGAGGCCGGTGTCTTCTGCACCAACTCAGACTGCTTCTGACAGACGCATGCAGGAGTCTGATAACAATGGCATGGCTTCTAAATCGGCCACTATCAAGGCATACAGACGTGCACGAGGGTTGTGTTTCAGGTGTGGAGAGAAGTGGGGCAAGGAACATGTCTGTCCAGCAACAATTCAGCTGCATGTGATGGAAGAATTGCTGGAGATAATGGGCATGGATGTTCTGAATGAGGACGAGGAACAGTCGCAAGCGGCAACGATCTCTGAAAATCTGTATACAATTTTGTTACAGGCCTTGGCTACTCAAGCAGATCCAGTGGAGGGATCACCATCAGTTCTGCAGTTGTATGGCTTAGTGCAGAACCAACCAGTGACTATGCTGATTGATTCCAGCAGAACTGTATCATTCATAAATACAAAAGTCAGAAATTTTCTCAGCAACATAACTGTTACCCAGTCTCCAGTGAGGGTAAAGGTAGCAGACAACAGACAGTTGTCTTGTATTGAGGAGATACAGGATTGCAGTTGGTCGACACAAGGGCATGTTTTTAGCACTTGTTTCAAATTACTGCCACTAGGTGTTTTTGATGTAATTCTTGGGCAAGACTGGTTGTGTCAGCACAGCCCATGTTCATAGATTGGCCAACTAAGAGACTGGAAATATCTGACAATGGTAGGCCAGTGTTCTTGCAAGGAATTGGGGCAACCAAGGTCATTTGCCATGAAATCACAGTGGATCAGCTAGCTGGATTAAACAGGAAGGGGGACATCGAGCAGATCCTTGTTATCAGTACTGTTCAGGAAAATGAAGATAACAGTGAGTTGTTGCCAGAAGTGCAAGCAATTTTGGACCAGTTTAAGGATGTGTTTGCTGAACCAGGAAGACTCCCACCACGACGTGCATGTGATCATACTATCCAACTCATTGAGGGCGCACAGACGATGCAAATCAGACCCTATAGGCATTCACCAGCAGTAAAAGACGAGATCGAGCGTCAGGTTACAGACTTGCTGAAATCTGGAATTATTCAGAATAGTACCAGTGCGTTTGCGTCCCCAGCAATCTTGGTACAAAAGAAGGACCTGACATGGCGCTTGTGTATCGACTATCGACGCCTGAATGCCTTGACTGTGCCAAAAAAAATATCCTGTCCCAGTGATCGATGAACTCATTGATGAATTAACTGGAGCACAGTGGTTTTCTAAACTGGATTTGCGTGCGGGTTATCATCAGATTAGGCTATCCCCAGGAGAGGAGCACAAAACGGCATTCTACACTCACTCTGGTCATTATGAGTACCGAGTCATGTCATTTGGTTTGTCAGGGGCTCCAGCCGCATTCCAGGGAGCCATGAATGCCACCTTGCAGGCAGTATTGCGCAAGTGTGCTTTGGTTTTTTTCGATGATATCCTCATTTACAGTGGAGACCTGGAACAACACATAAAGGATCTAGCTGTGGTGCTAGCATTGCTCAGGAAAGATAAGTGGCAGGTTAAACTTTCCAAATGTTCTTTTGCCCAGCAGAGCCTGGCCTATTTAGGGCATGTCATCAGTAACAAAGGGGTGTCTACGGATCCATTTAAAATCCAAGAGGTCTTAAATTGGAAAATCCCTGTGAATGTGAAAGAGCTGAGGGGATTTTTGGGCTTAGCTGGCTACTACAGGAAGTTTGTGAGGCATTTTGGTATAATTGCCAAACCATTAACGCAGTTGTTGAAGAAAAATATGGTGTTCAAGTGGTCTAGTGTAGCTGACAAAGCATTCTCTGTTCTGAAACAAGCACTAGTTACAGCTCCAGTTTTGGCTATACCAGATTTCAACAAAATGTTTGTGGTAGAAACGGATGCTAGTGACCAGGGCATTGGAGCTGTATTCCAACAGCAAGGCCATCCCATAGCTTATCTCAGCAGGCCTTTGAGTCCCAAAAACAGTCGATTATCAACCTACGAAAAGGAGTATTTGGCAATTTTGTTGGCAGCGGAGAATTGGAGATCTTAACTGCAACATGCTGAGTTCATTATCAAAACAGACCAGCGTAGTCTTGTTCACTTGGAGGAACAGAGGCGCAGTACCCCATGGCAGAAAAAGGCTTTCTCTAAACTATTGGGTTTAAGATATAGAATTGTGTACAAAAAAGGGTAGTGAGAACAGAGCTGCTGATGCATTATCCAGAAAGGTTCATCCACAACAAGAGGTAGTGGCAGCAATATCCACATGCCAACCAGTTTGGACTGAACAAATAGCTGCTGGTTATACTGCTGATCCTACTGCCCAGAAATTTCTCACTCAATTAGCTGTTGCTAATGCAAGCCCTTCATTGTATTCCTTGGACAATGGACTCATTAGGCACAAGGGGAGGCTGTGGGTGGGCAAAAATAGCCAGTTACAAGAGAAATTGTTCCTAGCCTTCCACAACAGTTCTTTGGGTGGCCACTCTGGTGCTCCAGTCACATATAAAAGAATGAAGCAACTATTTATGTGGCCTGGTATGAAGAAACAGGTGAAAAAATGGGTAATGTGTTGTCAGGTCTGCCAGCAAGCTAAGCCAGAGAGAATAAAATACCCGGGATTGTTGGAACCATTGATCATACCGAAAAGACCATGGCAACACATTGCTCTGGATTTCGTGGAAGGCTTACCGCAATCCAAGCAGTTCAATTGTTTGCTAGTGGTGGTGGACAGGTTCTCTAAGTATGGTCACTTTATACCGCTCACCCATCCCTACACAGCAGCAAAAGTGGCATCACTGTTCGTGGATAACATCTACAAGTTACACAGTTTACCAGAATCAATTGTCTTCGACCGTGATCCAATTTTCACAAGCAAGTTCTGGAAGGAGTTGTTCCAGGCTATTGGGACACAACTGAAAGTGCCTTGAAACGTATTTGAGATGCTTTGTTCATGCGTGTCCTCGCAAGTGGAGTAAATGGATCTCACTGGCAGAGTACTAGTACAATACCAGTTACCATTCTACATTGGACTCGTCCCCGTTTGTGACATTATGTTGGTATGAACCAAGGCATTGGGGAATCGAAGCACCGGGCAATCCATCTGTATCCAACCTACAGGAATGGCTCTCTGAGCGTCAGGTGGTACAAGGTCTGTTGCGTCAACATTTGTTGCGAGCACAGCAGATCATGAAAAAAGCAGGCGGACAAGAACAGAACCTTCAGGCAATTCGCAGTGGGCGACATGGTTTTCCTCAAACTGCAACCATACATTCAGGCTTCGATCGCACCCAGATCAAACCACAAGTTGCTATTCAAGTACTACGGGCCTTTCAGAGTTATCAGTCGGGTCAGCGAAACTGCATACAAGCTGGAGTTACCGCAGGGCACGACGGTGCATCCTGTGTTCCATGTGTCTCTCATGCGACCGGCGTTGCGTGATTGTATGAAAGCCTTACCTGAATTGCCTTCTATTACTAACCAATTTACGGTTCCTTCTCAAGTGATGTCGCGACGGTGGCGGAAAACGGAGAACAAGGTAATCGAGCAGGTGTTGATTCAATGGGCGCTAGGGGATGCAGCGGTCGCGACATGCAAAGATAAAGAAGAACTGAGGTCCAGATTTACTTATGCCCCAGCTTGGGGACAAGCTGGTTTTCAAGATGGGAGGGGTGTCAGGGTACCTGATGAGGGCGACACTGGACCTGAAGCTGTCAGTACACCTGAGGACGAAACGAGCACTGCTGAGCCGGAGGCGGGGCCGAGCAGGCGAGCCGGACCCCTACGCGTCAGGAAGAGCAACCAGAAGTACTTCAGCCCACTCTGGGCCCGCTAAGCATCTACATATGTGCAACGCGTGATCTGGGAAAGGCATCCAGTTGGATCAGAACGGCAACTCTTACCGGTATCCCCTTTCTCTCTTCCCTGTCTCGTGCTTCTCCTTCCCTGTCCCCTTTCTGAACTAGGAACTCGCCATGAGCGATTGCGATCTTCTCTTGTGAACTGAGTGAACCCTAGACGTACCTTACATAAGGCCTCTCGGGTCGACCTCGCGAGATCTTCCACATCATGGCAGCAGACGCCCAGTAACGCCTCTCGTTTCGAAGTCGCGAGATTGTGCGCAACATGGAAGCAGTCAACGACCTGTGGCTGCTGTCAAATTGGCGGTGGTGCATCCATGGGAGAGTGTGGCACTTTGTGATGGTGATGGTGATGGTTGTAGCAGAACTTGGCGCAGGCCTCGAACACCTCTGCCCGTCAGGGAATCCCATGAGCCCGATGATGTCGTCGACGCCGCAGCCGGATTCGGCGCACAGGGCTTGCAGCAGCCGACATTTGGAGTGTAGAGGAAACTGTGGAGGAACCATAATCTTTGTAAAGATTTTTTTCAATATTCTAACACTAAAAAAGATCCAAGATATAATTCCATGACATTGTACCAGATTGAAACGGATATGAATCTAGTACTTGGATCGTCCAATACCTTGTCGAGATGATAGAGGCACTTACACACCCGGATCTGCTGGTCGGTGGCCTCTCATCCGCAACCCCTTATTCTTTGTTTCTATTATTCGATAGTCATGATCTGATGATCCCAAGCTAAAGCATTGCAATGGCAGTCATAGTTTTTGGTCTCGTTTGTCTGCCTTCGGGGCATAGTTTAAAAATCGAACCGGTAATCGAACCGGCAAGGCTGTCGGTTCAGGTCTTCACTGGTTGGGCCGTCGGTTCATAGGTTCATTTGCGACAAATAACCGAAATGTTTAAGCTAATTTTTCAAAATTTTGACCCCGGAACAAATAAATACACATAATATTGTTTGTTACCCCTCCTCTCACGTCGTTTGTTGAACGATTTATCATTTGAAGTTTGAGCTGCCAGATTTTCCAAAGCTACTAATAGTGTACAATAATAGTAATTGGCACCAACGAACGATTTATCATTTGATGTTTAAGTGAGAGTGTAACCTCGTTGCGGGCTGGGGCTGGTTTATATCGGACTCTGTAGTGGTTTTGGAACTCTTTAGGTCGTGAACGAATTGGCCGGTAGAACCATGTTTTCTCCACAATCTACTGCAAATGCACTTTCCTAATGCAACAATACTTGCTTCTATTTGTGGGATTGCGTCGATTCCTACAATGTAACAAACCTTTGATACCTACTACATAGAAGTGTAAACGCTTTACAGAATTTTCCTAAAGTAAATTGGGAAAAAAATACTAAGGTACATATGTTCCTCATATGAGTTTATTAGTTAATGGGAATAAACTTACAGTACATACAACTAACTAATGCTTCAGTCTTCACACGATTCTTTTATTTGTTGACGTTCGAATGAAGTTGGCCGTCATTTCTAATTATCTTCTGAGATATCTGTTTTGTGGAAAAAGAGATGGATGGCGCGAGTGAAAATCCGGGCTGTCGTTGGAGAAGAAGTCGGTATTTTGGCAGCATGTTAAAACGGCGTTATGTATGTCATGATCAACAATCAGATTGGTTAAAGATAACTTCCGTGAAACTAAAAGCCACTTCTATTTTTCTATTTTTGTTCATATAAATTTATAGAGAAATCTAAAAAGATAAACTTCATTGCATTTAGGAACATTACCAATTTGAATGTTCAGTATCAATTCAATTCGTAGTATTACGAAAATATTTGTCCTATTAGAACCCATTTTGAATTTAAGTAATTTTTAAAACTTTGATGGGAAAATGCTGCTACAACGAATTCCATGTGAACATAAGTAAAGAAAAATAGATGAAAAAATCATATAAATTCAGGAGATTTTTTCTGCTACAAGGTCTAACATAATTCATAATTTCTACTTAGTATGTATACATATCTTAAGAGAGAGTTCTACAACACATTAGTGTAGAAAATTCCTTCATGCATATTTCTAGTTTATGATTTCTTTCTTTATTTAATAAAACATTTTAAAACTGTATTAGTTAAGTTGGTTGTCCTTCTATATCATGTGATATCACTTGATAGTGTTTACTTGTTTCTGCCTTCTTTTGTGGTAAAATTCTTCCCCATTTACCACGTATGGTTAATTATTGGCTAGGAGAGTGTGTGTTACCCCTGTGGTCACTTAACAGACTTCTTTGTAGCTTCTACAGAAAATAATGAATCGACCGTGAGGATTATAAGATTTGTAGTGTGTTTTGCGGAACAATATATAGTAGTACTATCGTATTAGAGAAACATTTTGAATTCCAAGCTCACATGCTCCTGAATGTTTTTGTAATAAAAAAATGACCACACGAGCGTAAGCATGCGCACCATTAGTGGGAGCACAAGTGTGATCTTAAGGATGGAAAACTTATGGATATCCTTACAACTATTGCTAGATGTGAGAATCTACGATTGTTCAGAACTCTTGGCCGACTATATCGAATCTGCTGCTTGATGAGTTATGATCCTGATCCTCTCATGTATGGTCCTCTTTTTATTCATAGACTACGTAGGACAATTTTTTAAAATTCTATAGCGTATACAAGAAAATATACAGTAGTATTATTTTATAGAAGCAACATTTTTATTCCCAAACTTTACTACTCCTGACTATTTTGAAATTAAAAAATGAAAACGCTTAACAAATATCTAATAATTCGGCTGCAACCATATATGTTAATGGTACACATATGTGAGAATTTCGCGACGAAATATCATTTGTTGTGCCCGGTGCGAGAAAATAAAATCGGCGCTTATTTATGGCAGCAAAAAATCATAATACTTAGCACCGATTTTAATTTTACACCGCACCACAAATGTATTTCTTCACAAAACTTTGCACCTATATGGAACATTAATATATGTTTCCACTCTATTTCTTTAAGATTTCTAGACTTGTTTTTGCGTTTTTCTTCGAATACACCGATAGTAGGTGAGCTCGAGAGTCAAAGGGGATTTCATTATTGTAGCACAATCTAAGAATATCAAATAAATTTTCCATATATAATCTTGTAATTGGAAAAACGAGGTTATAATTATTTATGGAATCATGAAACATGATTATAATAATCCACTGCCATGCTAAACCACACATGCTCAAATCATCAAGCAAAGACCCCAACGTGCGCAGGTCCCACTACGGGAGACATGTTAGACACCGACGGCCTGACCCCATTGGCGTATGCTAGGCCGACGGTGGCCTTCGGCATATACGCATGTCGACGTAGAATGGGGCTACGCCGACGGTAGTCGTCTATGTATAGATAGGCCAATTTTCTTTAATTGTTTTCTCTTTTTTTTTCAAAGATTTTTTTCAATATTTTTTATTAGAATTGTTTCGCTAGTTAATCGCACTATAGACACATTTATATTTTCTCTAATCATTCTTCGTTTTAATTTAAATTGCTCGCTTCTACTAACACTTTCCCATCGGTAACCCATCCTCCGTTTCGGCCTGATTAAATTCTTAGTTCCTTCCCTATTAGCTTCCTAGAAACAACGAACGTTTTACTGATAATAGTATCCAATCTATCCTGTTAACACTTGGACCATCATGTCAGAGTGCTTTATTTTTTGAATCTAAACAATTATTTAAGTAAAAAATAATCACTAATAATAATCTTGAATTCAAATAACTCTTAACATTTTTGCCTTTATCCATTTAATATTGAATAATTCATATCAACAAATCCGTAAATAAAAATTTGACAAATAATATGTATAAATTGATTTGAAAAAGAGAGATATTAAAATTTGACATCCGTATAATATTTTCCATCATGTATAGGACTTTACTTAGTAGGGTGTTTAGTGGATGGTATATGGTCACCCAACCAAATTAGGTGTCGAAACTAGGGTTTATGGAGAAAAACATATCAAACTTGGGCACAAAATGACCAATCCATGTTGGAATGTGCCAAGATATGGAATGTTGAGCACAATGGTACTGCAAACAAAGAGAGACATAGGTTTGTGGAGTTGGGTGTGTAGTATAACATCACTACGCAAGCAAATGAGCTATCTTCTATGAAGAGTCTTGAATTTGGTAAAAATTACGGGTGTTATGACCACATCCATGACAAAGTTTGTTAACATGTGCCCATATTCTACACAAACAAGCATCTTGGAAGAACAAACAATATTGACGAAGAAAATTTCCTTTTCATTGGACACAAAAACCATTTGCCATTTTCCGAGTGAAAATCGGCTTTTTGTGAAGCACCGGCCACAAACATATTGCAAAACTTTATAACTCAATTTTTTGGAAATACTAGACTCTGTTCGCACAAATAACCAAATTGTTGCAGCGGAAAAGGTTTCCATCCGCCTCTGTTGGAAAAACACAAGTTTCGCCCGATTCAACTGGAAACGGGTCCAATTTGAACTACACGTGCCTCGTAGTTGTCTCGTGATTTTTGGAAAAAATAATTTTTGGATGCACAACTACCTATTTTATCATATACACACCAAGAGTTCCTCAATATTCAAACACTAGCTACGAACAGTCATGCCCACCGTCTTGACTTTTTTTTTAATCGGCATACATAATTAAAAAAAAATCCAAATGATGTAAGACCTTCGTGTCGTGTCATTATATATTCCTAGTATCCATAAAAAATAATAAACTCGAAATATGTCAGTTATATTGACAAGGTGTTCACAGAAATGTGATATTTTCTATGAAAATTCTTGGCTTTCGGGCCAAATGACGGGTGTTATGGCTACATCAATGACATAGTTTGTTAAAATGTGCCCATATTAAAAAAAAGATGCATTTTGGAAGCATAGACAATGTTGAAAAATGAAGTTTTTCTTTTCATTGCACAAAAAAACATTTTCCATTTTTCGAGTGTGAAAAAATGGTTTTTTATGAATCACCAACCGCAAATATGTTGCAAAACTTTAGAATATTTTTTTTGAAAATACTAGACCATGTTATATGCACAAAATAACCAAATTTCTGCCTCTGAATAGGTTTCCATCCACCTGTTTTGAAAAACACAAGTTTCTGCCGATTCAGGTGGAAACGGGTGAAATTTGAACTACAAATGCCTCATAGTTTGCTCACGATTTTTGGCAAAAATCATTTTTACATACACAACTACCTATTTAATACGAGATACACAAATTGTTTCTCAATATTCAACCCTTAGCTACGAACGGTCATGCCTGCCGTCTAGACGTTTTTTTTAAATCGGCATAGAAAAAAAACTGGTGTAAGACCATCGCGTGGTGTCATTATATATGTCCTAGTGTCCAAAAAAACATGAAATGTTATATTGAAAAGGTGTTCACATAAATGAGCTATCTTATACAAAGATTCTTGACTTTCGGGCCAAATGAAGAGTGGTAATTATGGGCACATCCATGGCATTGTTTTTTAAAATGTGCCCATATTCTACACAAACACTCATCTTGGAAGCACGCACAATATTGAGGAAGTAAGTCTTCCTTTTCATTGCACAAAAAAACATTTTCCATTTTCGAGTGTGAAAAATCGGTTTTGTTATGAAGCACCAATCACAAATATGTTGCAAAACTTGACGGCTATTATTTTTGAATATACTATACCATGTTATATGCAGAAATAACCAAATTTCTGCCTCTGAAAAGCTTTCCATCCACCTCTTTTTTAAAACACAAGTTTCTGTCAATTCTGCTCGAAATGGGTCAAATTTGAACTATAGGTGCCTCGTAGTTTTCTCATGATTTTTGGCAAAAATAATTCTTAGATCACACAACTACCTATTTCATCAGAGATACACCAAGAATTTCTCAATATTCAACCCTTGGCTATGAACGGTCATGCCCGCCGTCTTGACTTTAAAAAAAATCAACGTAGAGAATTCAAGCAAATTAAAAAAACAAAATGATTTAAGACCTTCACGTGGTGTCATTATATATTATAGGTAGCCCCTAGAAACACCAAAAACAAATCTATACCAAAACTCTTCACAATATTTCCTCTAGTTCGACTGAAGTGTGAGTTTCCACCTGTAAGTCCACAACCGACTAACTAGAGAAAAACTGACGAAGGTGAAAGCGCTAACATACCCGGGTGGAATCTTAGACATATACGACCCAAAAAAAATTGTACACACTTGGTTGGATTCCGACGAAACCGTTAACCCTTTATTGTTAGTTCCATTTTTTCTCATCGAATTTTAAAAAAAATGTAGCTTGATAAGTATGCATGGTGATGTAGATCAGTCTCTATTTTCCGAAACGAGCTAAAGAATGTCGCAATTCGAGTTCAAACCCAAAAGTTATGCTCAAAATGGGCCGTCAGCGTAGCTCAAAGACAAACAAAGCCGTCAGCGTATTTTTTTTTTTCTCATTTTATGTTAGCCTTATTGGGGTTCACGCCGACGGCTTGGTTATTTGGACGTCGGACTTCTTTCCCGTATTGTCCCAAGCATACACGAAGCACTAGTAATGTTTGATATTAGAGAGTAAGACGCAATATACTCTTATTGGATTGTCATTAATAATCTATAAATTGGCTGCAATACATATTTATCAAACGAAATTCGGATGTCCAGCGGCAGGCCAACAAGCAACGGCAGCTCAAAACACGATGCACAATGATTCTAGCTCAGCTGCTGTGGGTCTTCCTCATCCTGAGCACACGGAGAATCGCGGCCATGATACGTCCTGCAGGCCTCCCTCGCTTGTTCCCCTGCAGCTGGGATGAGCGGTAGGACGGCGGCGTGACGGCCGCCTCTGGCGCCATCGTCTTGGTGGTGGTGGCCGCGACAGGTTTTTTGTACCTGCGGGGTGCGGACCCCCATATGAGTGGAACGGCGCCGTGTCGCATGCCGCAGTACATCCTGAAGGTCTGGTCGACGTCGCCGCCTGTCTTGGTGGAGCTGGGCGGGAGCCTCGAGTCCATGGTGTACAATGCACGCGCGGTCACGGTAAAAAGTTTTTATTTCTAGCTAGCTCTGATGAATTTTCCAGGTTCAAAGTTACAACGTGCATATATAGGAGAATACGTCGCACAGCCATCCTCGGGCTGCAGACCGACACGGACTCCACACCGAACACTAATCGGACTCGCATACTTTCCTAACCAAAGCTAAGACTACATGGTTTGGTAATCAATCACCGATCAAGAAAAACTCCACGTGCACACCAACATGGACTTGGACCGTGTACGCGAACAACCCGTGAGTTTTTGTTCTATCGCAGCTGGTAAGAAACAAATGCTTATGCTTTTTTTTTAAGGCAATAACACGTGTATGCTTATGCGCACGAATCGAGCAACCTAGCTTCCTTAGGGCATCCGCAATAGGTTGTATGATACACCGTATGATAGACTAGCCAACTCATAAACCAACAATGTATCATACAACTATTACAATGGTTTGTTGGAAGAGTTGTTGGTAAAGTAGTACATTCTAGCCAATCATATAGTTATTTTAGTGGGACCAAAGGAGAAAAGTATCTTGGCATGCGTGCTAGCTTGTTGGTTGCATGTCATACAAACTATCTTCTCTCACCTCATTATTACTTGCCATGTAGGCATTTTTCTGAGTTGGCATTGCTATCTTACGATGACATGGATATTATTGGAGATGCCCTTAAAAACAGCGACGACGTCCCACACGGATCATGCTGGCCCACCGATATTTGCGACACAAAATAGTACATAATTACTGACACTGAGTCCCACTTGTCAGCCCAATTAAGAAGCGAGGCCCGCCGGTCAATTTTGACTGCCTGGCGAGTGTGCGGGCATTGAGTAGCGACCGGCTCTAGTAAGGGTGGTGCTGACCGTCCCGCACTAGTAGAAACAGGACCTTTTGTCTAGGGCTAAAATGGGCATTCATCCCAGTTACCTAACGAACCCGGACGAATGCTAGGTTCGGTTGGCCAGGGCTGTATATAGGCCCCGGGGAGCATAGACCCCGGTTGGGGAGGGAGCATCTGTCCCGGTTCGTGCCTAGAACCGGGACAAATGCCCGGTCAGACGCCACGTGACCAGCGCATGGGCATTAATCCCGGTTCTAGCCACGAACCGGGACGAATGACCCGGTCCCTATATATACTAGCCACCCAGCCCCTTGTCTCATTTTTTTTTCTGCTAGGAGGGTGTGAGAGGTGGTTCTAGTCTTTGTCTATCTTTGCTATGCACACGAGGTGTTCGACGAAATACTCGAGCCACGCAAAAAGATATTCTCGATCGAGATTAGCATTCTTATCATTTTCATCTATAATTGATACAAAAATATTATACTTGTCGATGTACGGTGGCCATTTCGCATATTTTTTTTATAAAACTTAATTATACGATGTAGATGGATGCACGGCAGTGATGCATGTACGGTGAATGACGCACTTCCGAGTATAGGGCGGGCCTGAATTAAGTTCTCGGTGTAGCTCAGGCGAACAAAGAGAATGGCTATATGTGTTGCCCATGGGTTGATTGTCGAAACGTCAGGGAGCACTCTTTCTCGAGAGTCCTTCACGGCCATCTATTTCGGAGATTTTTCATGACCAGCTATAATTGCTGGACCAAGCATGGAGAAAGAGGGGTTGTGATGAAAGAAAATGAAGAAGAAGATGGTCCTTTGTTCCCTGAATACGGTGATACTGCAATGGAAGACAATGCAGAAGAAGGAGGTGATCAAGAACGGGCATCAGATGAGCCCGATGATGATCTTGGCCGAGTTATTGCTGATGCAAGGGAAGACTGTGAAAGTGAATTGGAGAGGTTGAAGTTGGACAACTTGTTACAGGATCACAAAAAGTTGTTGTACCCAAATTGCGAAGATGGCAGCACAAAGCGCGGTACCACACTGGAGTTGCTGAAATGGAAGGCACAGAACGGTGTGACTGACAAGGTATTTGAGAGTTTACTTTAAATAATGAAACCAAAACTTCCAAAGGATAACGAATTTCCTGATAGTACGTACGAAGCAAAGAAAGCTCTATTCCCTCTAGGATTAGATGTGCAGAAGATACATGCATGCATTAAATGACTGCATTCTCTACCGCGGTGAGAAGTACGATAATTTGGATGAATGTCCGGTACGCACTGCACTGCAGTATAAGATCAGACCAGATAACCCTGGTGATGTTGACGGCGAGCCCCCCGTAAGAGGGTTCCTGCAAAGGTGATGTGGTATGCTCCTATAATACCACGGTTGAAACGTCTGTTTAGAAACAAAGAGCATGCCAGGTTGTTGCGATGGCACAAAGAAAACCATAAGAAAGATGAAAAGTTGAGACACCCCGCTGATGGATCGTAGTGGAGAAAAATCGAGAGAGACTTCCCGGACTTTACATGAGAGGCAATAAACTTATGGTTTGGTCTAAGTACAGAGGCATAATTGACTTTGAAAAGTCCTATGACAAGGTCAATTGGGATTTTCTCCAACAAACTTTGCGTATGAAAGGGTTTAGTCCACATTGGTGTGATTGGGTGGCTCGTTTTGTGCAAGATGGTTTGGTCATTTCTTTCAAACTCTAAAAGGGTTGTGTCAGGGAGATCCACTGTCTCCCATTTTGTTCAACTTGGTGGCAGACATGTTGGCAGTCCTTATAGCTCGGGCGAAATAGGATAACCAAGTTGGTGGCTTGGTGCCACGTTTAGTGGAAGGGGGAATATCGATTCTTCAGTACACTGATGACGATGTTCTTTTTTTAGAACATGATCTGGACAAGGGTGTGAACATGAAATTAATCTTCGCTATGTTTGAACAATTTTCTGGCTTGAAAATTAATTTTTATAAGAGTGAGATTTTCTGTTTTGGTAATGCTCGGGAATATAAGGATGAATACCAACGCATCTTTGGATGTGAGGTAGGAGATCTTCTTTTCAGATATCTAGGGATTCCGATTCATTATAGGAGACTTCTTAACAAGGAGTGGAAATGTGTTGAGGATCGTTTTGAACAAAAGTTGAGCTCTTGGATGGGTAAATTGTTATCTTACGGGGACAGGTTGGTTCTGGTTAATTCGGTGCTAACTAGTCTACCGATGTTCCTTTTCTCTTTCTTTGAAGTTCCTATTGGGGTACGGAAAAGAATTGATTTTAATACGTCTCATTTTTTCTGGCAGAATGATAACGTTAAAAAAAAGTATCGTCTTACGAAGTGGAATATAATTTGTCGTCCGAAAGATCAAGGAGGCCTCGGTATCGAGGTTTTGGATGTTAAGAACCAATGTCTCCTCAGTGAATGGTTGTTTAAGCTGTTAACCGAGGATGGGATATGGCATGAGCTTCTCACTAATAAATATTTTGGTGATAAAACCCTTGCTGAATTAGAGGCCAAACCAACAGATTCACCTTTTTGGAAAGGTATTAAGTTTTCGCTTGGTAATGGTGAGAGAATTAGATTTTGGGATGATTGTTGGTTAGGAGATTCGTCTCTTGCAACACATTATCCCTCTCTTTACTCAATTGTGAGTAATAAAAACAGTTTAGTTTCTCATGTGCTTGGTCAATCACCTACTAATATTCAATTTCGACGTGCTATTACCTGGGATAAGTGGGAATAAGTGTTAAATATGGTTGAACCTAATAGAAAAACTTATGGAAGTTAATTTATCAGACAATTAGGATGGTATCAGATGAACTCGTACCACTACAGGAATTTTTTCTGTTAAATCTTTTTATGCAGATCTTATGAATGGGGATGTTAGATTCCTCATGAGATACTTGTGGAAATTGAAAGTGCCTCTAGGAGAGAATTTCCGACAAAAGATAATTTAGCTAAGAGGAGATGGAGTCGGTGCCAAAAATGTGTTTTTTTGTGGGGAGCTAGAAACTGTTCATCATTTATTTATTTCCTGTGAGTTTGTTAAAAAGATTTGGAGGCTGGTGCATTTCACGTTTAGTATTTCACCTCCCTCTAATATAACTAACTTGTTTGGGATAGATAAAAATCTTAAAGCACTTATACGCATAGGAGTACGTGCTTTGCTTTGGGCTGTATGGAATTACAAAACTGGCAATTTTTTTAACAATGAGAAGGCTGGGAATTTTTTGCAGGTTATTCGTCAGGCTGCCTACTAGATGCACCTCTGGTCTCTTCTTCTTCCAGAGGACCAGAGTGCTCGTTTGGATGGTGGATGCACTCGGCTGATGGCGGTCGTTCAGGCTATCTACAACAAGGGTGGCTGGCTGCATAGTAAACGTCTGGGCAGTATGTAGGCTTATTTCGAGGGGGTTTCGCTTTCTATTCTTTTTAGGCTTTGATCGAGCTGTTGAGCGGTTGTGACTCGTTTATGTGTGAGGTCTGGGTTGTAACTTAATCTGCTATGATGTTACTTTAATAAAAGCCGTGTGCATCAACCTGATGCAGAGGCTGGGTTTCCCTTTTCAAAAAAAAAAAAAATCTATTCGACACATGGGTATATCTTAAATATTATTTAATTTTGTTAAATGTTGATTGTATTTGTAAATATCGTTTAATTTTGTTAAACGTTTATTGTATTTGTAAATGTTTTTTAAATTTCAATGAAAGATTGCCTGTCCCTTTAAGTTAATGTTTCAAATATTTTTTTGCAAACACCTATTGGGGTCGTTGCTGGGGGCACCCAACCCAATAGGGCCTCTATCGGTGCTCCCAATAGCGGCTACGCAACACACTTACCAAACACTTTGTCGGTAAGGACAGCGTAGATGAGTTTACAAATGTCTTTAGTTTCACCATGCATGGGGCTGTTTTTCTAGTTGCTACAATTCTGCGCGAATTTGGATGCACAAAGGCTAATCTAGATGTAAAATTAACGGTCATGCAGGACATATGAAAATCTTTGTTGCCCGAGAATTATTAAATATGTTTTTCTTTCATACTGGGTTCTTGGAATGATGGTACCAAAACCAATATTTTGGGTGCCTCCCAATCAGGGGCAAGTATGTGTTGCTTTTACTCCCCATTCATCTCTGTCTGTGACATATCAAACGTTTTGTGTTAAACCCTGATTGCATACATGTGGCATGATTGCATCATGTTTATCGAGTATCATCAAACTAAGACACCGCAAACTGTAGGAGCAGACAGAATTTCGGTACAAACTTCCAATACTGAACAAAATTATCATAATAATCCTCTTAAATAAGAAAATAATAGGACAAACAAGATAATCATTATTTTTGGAACCATCGAACAAGATCATCAAAACCCACGTACTACAATGCTGAAGCTGAATAAGATCATCCTATTCCTCTGCCGTGCTAAAACCTGTAGCGTGCATGTCGCAAAGCATATAAAGAACACTGTTCAAACGTGGTGAACTCACAGCGATATACATTTGTTTTAAAAACCATCTCATCTTTTGATGGATTGCCATAATCGGCGAAATGTATGCTCTCTATATTTAACGATCGACGTTCGCATGTCCTCCAATGGCAGACCAGCAACACAACGGCAGCTCAAAACACGAAGATGCACCATGGTGCGGGCGGGTCTTCCTCATCCCGAGCACACCGAGCAGCGTCCGCATGAAACCTCCAGACGGCTTGGGCTGGCACCCTCGCCTGGCCTCCTGCGGCTGGAACGACTGGTAGTAGGACGGTGTTGGCGTTATGGCCGGCATCAGCGAAGTAGCATTTGCGGGGCCGGTCTCCTTGGCGGCGATGTCCACGGCGGCGTGTTTGGGCGTGCCGGGCACGGATTCCCACTGGAAGGGAACGGCGGCCGAGCAATGACTGTAGTACATGGTGTCGCTCTCGTTGGTGTTGGTGGTGGTGGCCGCGGCGGCGTGTTTGGGCGTGCCGGGCACGGACTCCCACAGGAACGGAACGGCAGCCGAGCAATGGCTGTGGTACATGGTGTCACTCTCTTTGGTGGTGGTGGTCGCGGCGGCGTGTTTGCGCGTGCCGGGAACGGACTCCCACAGGAACGGAACGGCGGCGGAGCAATGGCTATAGTGCATGGTTTCGCTAAGACTAGCCACAATGGGAGTAACATAGATGGTACCATAAGTGCCACATAGGCAAAAAAAATGATGTGGCACTCATTTAATGAGGAGAGAGGTGTTAGTGGTATCATAGGTAGATACCGTAACATAACGCTTTCCAAGACAAGATGAGTCTATAAGCTATTAAATATACTAGTATATGATACCACAAATATGTTACTATGCATTGTGGAAGTGGTAACATAAACTAGTATCATATGCATGATACTAGTATATGATACTCCCCATTGTGACTAGTCTAACGTTGGTGTTAATGGTGGTGGCCGCGGCGGCGTGTTTGGGCATGCCGGGCACAGACTCCCACAGGAACGGTATGCCGGGTCGCAGTACATGGTGAACGACGTCTCCTTCCCGTTGTGGCCTGACTTGGTGGACATTGCTTTTCCTCTCCGCGACTATGCTCCCGTGAAATAGGGAAACAACCTCGCAGCGCTTTTATGATGTGGTTTTCAGCACCGACTCGGATACCACATCAACTGTACTCCATGTGGCTGACGCCCTTCGCCACGAGTTCGACATTTGGGTGCGTGAGGACATCGTGATGCCGCGGCCGTTGCGGGAGGGCGTGGATGGAGCGCTTGTTGAGGAGAAGAAGCGGGGCGTGCCGCTGCTGCTGCTGCTGACGGAGCCTGGGGAAGACCATCACTGCGATGAAGTGGAGTCACGCGGGCTGGAGCCGCAGCCTCCAGAGGTGGCAGGAGAAGCGCACGATCCACAACCATCGGAGGTGACAGGGGAGGTCCGGCCAAGCCAAGAACCGACCAGTGGGCAACAGGTCGAGGAGAAGGTTCAGGAGATGATGTTGGGTGATGAAGTCCCGCACGCGGCGGCGCTCGCTGAGCCTGTCATTCTCACTGAGGTTGTCATCGTCGACTCGGAAAAAGCAGACGTCCTCGACGTCGACGCGGAGGCCGATGCGCTTGGATGCCTTCTCGACGCCGATGCTAATGATGATGTCTCTCTCCTCGCCTCTTCAGACATCGCGCTGCGTGGTGTCGCGGCTCTGTTCAGCCCGCCAGCTGTGCCGTTGTTGCCTACGCCTCTTCCGCCGACGCCACATGCTCCGGTGGACCCGCCCGCCCCCAACCGTCGCAGCAGTAGGCTCGCGGCGAAGCCTCTCCTCCCTGCGGTCGATAAGGCTGTACGAGTTCTCCACAAGAGGATGGGGCTCGACTTGGGTGATATGCCCCTCGAGAAGGCGCGGAAAGAATTTACAAACTCACTCAAGACTCCGCTCTCAGTTTCGGCAATCGACGCGTTGACGACTCTCTTCAGGCTGAACGTGCCATCCATGACGGCAACAGATGAAGCTTTGATCGCCCTCGCTGGCCCAGGGGATAGCGATTTCCCGCTACCGTCGGCGCTAGACATATCCGTGTGATTTACCCAGGCCGAGCTATTTCAACCCGTCTTTTTAGGAGACTAAAGTTGAAGAAATGACGATTTTTCTTTCGGATAGATTGGACGGTTTTTAGGCCGAGCTATTTCAACCCGTCTTCCTTCTGGGTGCTAGTTTTCTGGCGACGATCTTTTTTCTTTGGCCTCGGCCCTATCATGTTTGCTTCTCCTATATCAATTTAAAAGGCAAAGCTTTTGCCTCGTTTCAAAAAAAAAACTGTACTCCCTCCGTCCCAAAATAGGATGCGTATAGTTTTTGCTTCAAGTCAAACTTATTAAAGTTTGACCAACTATATAGAAAAATATATCAACTTGTACAATATCAAATCCACATGATATGAAAATATATTTCATTACGGTTCTAACTATATTGATTTGAGATTATAAATGTCGACCATTTTTTCTATATAGTTGGTCAAAATATGAAAATTTTGACTTTCAGTGAAAACTATAGGCATCCTATTTTAGGACAGAGGGAATAGCTTTTATGATGTGGCTAAACAGAGAGGTCAAGCAG
Source organism: Alopecurus myosuroides (assembly GCA_028641055.1). Classification (NCBI taxonomy): domain Eukaryota; kingdom Viridiplantae; phylum Streptophyta; class Magnoliopsida; order Poales; family Poaceae; genus Alopecurus; species Alopecurus myosuroides. The sequence continues at coordinate 89,083 of JAPCYS010003670.1, forward strand.
CGGTTCTCATTTACCGAATCCGAAACCAACCCAGCGCGCGGACATGTTTTGCTTGGAGAGGCCCAACCCAACCCGGCCGGAGTGGATCGTCGTGATGGCCCAGTCCCGAGATTATTGGGTTTTTATATAGCGCTCGACCCTCTCTCCTTCTCCGTTTTTTGTCTTCTTTAAAAAAACACGGTACATACGCAAAAACGCTCACATACACGTAGAGACTCACCTCTATAAACGCATACGGCCATACCCTATTCCTATGAGCACTTACAAGAGACTAAGCCGACGGACTGGTCTTTAAATTGACGAAGTCACCACAAGCGACTCACTATCGACGAGAATGTAAAACTGTGGTTTGAACTCTCGTGGGCTCGGGGGTAAAACCACCCTCGTAACCATCTTTTGATCCGGCATGGTACCCAACATGTATCCACGAACGGCGCTTCGTGTCTTTCAAGTCCGACAGAGATCGCCTCTACAAGCCGCTACCCTACTGGATAATAAACATCTGTTGGATCTAAATTGTGCGGAGCAACTTCATGTAATCCACTTACCATAACCCTTAATTAGCAACACGGTCATTTATATATATAAGGAGCATGTATTAATATCGCAATAATACTAGTTACACACGTACTCTGCACCAACTCATTAGATTTTAAACCCTACGTTTGACACCTGTGTGTCACGTTTAGACCGAATATTCTTTTAGCGGGATACGACGTTGCCGTCTATAGCGAGACACCTATGATGACTTCGTCAATATCAAGACCGACCCGCGGGTTCAGTTTCTCGGAGGTGCTCATAAGGGTTGGGTCACTGGTAGAAAAAAGGCCTTCCACACGCCCCCTTTAGTCCCCAAAATGTCCGAACCGTGACTAAAGGGGTCTTTAGTCGCGGTTCGGGAGGCGACCTGCGACTGAAGGTCTTGAGTGGCGGTTGGGGAAGCACGCGGAGGGATTTAGTCCCGGTTGGCCTGGCCACCCGCGACTAAAGGTCGGAACTGCTCGCCTCCTAGTCTTTAGTCCCGGTTGGCCTGGCCACCCGCGACTAAAGTTCCAAACTGCTCGCCTCCCGCGCGGTTCTAATTCGCGAGCGAGAGGCAGAAGGCCTCATTGCTACAGTGCGCGTGCGGCTCTCTGTTCTTCTTACTCTCTTCTTCTTCCTCCACCCATGGATTCTCCCGTCTTTAAGATTCTCCATGTGGCCACACCATGCGGCAAGAATCTCCACGTCGCCTATACCAACAGATGCGAGAGGCTCCCCGAAGTTGTTGACCGTTTGAGCAAACTCTATGAAGCCGATGAACACCACAAGTTCTTTGGGTTTGATCTCGAGTACACGGCCAATCAAAATGATGTGGCCGTCATCCAGATTGCTTACAAGGAAACCGTTCTGGTCTTCCAATGGGCAAGGTACGCACACAATCTCTTGTAGGATAGTTGTTGCATTTTAGATTTGTTGTTGCATTGAAAGAATACACGTGTTGCAACAATATCTAACATGTGTTCAATTTTTGTTGTTGCAGTAGTGCAAAGCAATGTCCAGAACTTATGGACTTTCTTGTCAACAAAGGTTTCGACTTTTGTAGCATCGATATCACAAATGAGCGGCAGAAGATGATGCGCACCTTGAATATTGAGATACCTGAAGACCACTACATTGATCTTTAGGACTTGATCCGTTTTGATGAGCTGGACGGGCACAAGACCGGGATGGCTCATATGGCAACTGCCTTCATCCACCACGACTACAGAACGATGAAGACTTGTTTCCCCTCGAGGAATCGCAACTATTGGGGGAAGAACCCACTTGACCTGATCAATCTCGAGTATGCATCAATAGATGCATATGTTGCGTTCGAGTTGTTCCGCATCTACTCTTCGGAGCTCGAGTAGATGTTGTTTGTGTACCGCATCTATGTACCGCTATGTTGCGTTCGAGTTGTTCCCCTCGAGTACTACTATTATGTAATGGATATATGTCCTATATTATTTCTATTAATTCCTATATTATTTCTATATGGAAAACAGAAGGTTACTTAAATGTCTCAAAACCTTGTGAGAGAAGAAGACTAATGAAATGACTCAAATAAAATCAAGGGTTAAAAAGGACATGATGCATTCATAAGGCTGGAAAATAGAAGAGATTTAGGAAAGGAGAAACAAAAGATTTGCTAAGATTAAGAGATATGACCACTTAATTAAGATGCATTCATAAGGACTGGAAAACAGTGAGATAGTTTTATTTTTCTGAATTTTTTGATATATTATTTGTATTTTTAAGATGGTAAAATGAATTAGTTTTATTTTCTGAATTTTTTGATATATTATTTGTATTATTAAGATTTTAAAATGAATTAGTTTTATTGTTCTCACTATTTTTTAGAAATAATACAAATTAAAAAGTAAATGTTTATTTATTTATTCAAAATTATTAATTACATCATTACTTTTGTTTATTAAAAGATTTATTTGAAATTCAAACAATAAAGAAATGTGGCATCGACCAACATGTTAATAGGATTGATATGATACTAGTATCACATACATGCGTGCGAAACACTTGGATGCGGGACGGGATGGAACTCGGAAGTTAAGCGTGCTAGTGCTAGAGTAGTGGGAGGATGGGTGACCGAGAGGGAAGTTTGACCACGAGTAAATAATTTGACTAGAGATAATTGTAGTTAGACACTAAGCAAATAATAAAAATTCTGAAAAAAATGAAGTGAAAAAAAAGGAGTGAAAATTGGAGTGAAAAATAATTAGAAACCCAAATGAATAAAAAAAAAACGAAATAGCCTGTAGTCCCGGTTCGTGTTACAAACCGGGACTAAAGGTCCTCCCGCCCCCGGCGCATAGGGGTGAATGTATGCGTTTATATGTGACACTTGCGTCTGTAGTGTGTTTCTAGAAAAACACTCCTGCTTGAAACCTAACCCTAATATGTTCATCTCAAGAGAGAGTCGAGATTTCCTATCCGCCCCGTCGGTGGAGAGTTAGATGGAGGAGGAAGGAAACTCATTCCGAGCACCGACCGTCGGTGGCACAAGCGGTTCCAATTGCCTCTTCAGTCGTAAGAGAAGGGAAGGCATAAATATTTATGTGCTATATTTTATCCAAAAAAACCAACTCCAAAAATTACGGATGGTGGAGATCTTAACCTCTTTATTATTAAATATAGACATATATTTTGGCCAATCAAAAGACTCTAGCCTTTTACAAAATAGGCCCTTCTCATTTCATATATAACTTCTGGGTACCTAATTCATGAATTAGTCTCCAACTTTTAGGATTGTGAACCACATTTAATTGATTGAAAACTCAAAAAAACACTTACTTCTGTTGGGTTGTACAATAACAGTTTAAAAGGAAATCTAGTATGTTTCTACATTAGAATATATACATGAAAATAGAAATCAAAATTGAAATCATGGATTAAGCTGAGATAAGAGCAGAGGCATCAGGCGTGCTGGAGACGAGGGTGCGCGCATCGAGCACAACTGAGAGGAGATTAAATGAGTGTCGGACGGGTCTCGTGTGACTGGATGTATGTCTACATCCAGCTTAATGGGTAAATGAGATTTTCTAGCTTGGCACGCTCCCCCCACCCCCGAAATTGTGTCCAAGAATGGCCCATTAGACCTAGATTTAATTATTATGCCCGATAGAGCTTCTAGGTCGCCTCTTGTGCAGACGCTATGGAACAGGGTGCATAAACCTCACCTGGGGAGCCGGGCGTCCACCCTTGCTCACTCGGCTGTGGTGGCGCTTCTTATGATTGTATTATGTTTATATTCTTCAATTATTTATACAGATTTTGTTACTTTCTTCAATATCAGTTTCATTCAATTTTTAAGTACTATTGTTCGTATAAATTTATAGAACAATCTAAAAATATAAGTTCATTGCATTTAGGAACATTAAATTTTTTGAATGTTCGGTATCGATTCATATTCGTACCATTAAGAATACATTGGTCCTATTAGAATCCATCTTGAATTTAAGTAATTTAAAAAACTTAGATGGGAATATGTTGCTACAATGAATTCCATGTGAACATAAGTAAAGCAAAATAGATGAAAAAATCATATGCATTGAGAAGATTTTTTCTACTACAAGGTCTAACATACTTAAATATTTCTACTTAGTACGTATACATATCGTAAGATAGAGTTCTACAACACATTAGTGTAGAAAATGCCGTCATACATCTTTCTAGTTTATGATTGCTTTCTTAATTTTAACAAACAGATTTTGTAACTGTATGAGGTAAGTGGGTTGTCATTATATCTCCTATGATATCACTTGATAGTGTTTACTCGTTTCCTCCTTCTTTTGTGGTAAAATTCTTCCCCGTTTATCAGGTATGGTTATGTATTAGCTAGGAGAGTGTGTGTTATCTCCATGATCACTTAACAAACTTACTTGTAGCTTCTATAAAATTTATTAATCGAGCGTGAGGATTTTTGTAGTGATGTTTTGCGGGATATGATACAGTAGTACTATCGTACGAGAGCAACATTTTGACTCCCAAGCTCACATGCTCCTGAATGTTTTTGAAAAAAATGACCAAATGGGCGTACAGGTGCACACCATAAGAGGGATTACACGTGTGATACTTGACGAGGGAAGACTTGCCGACATCCTTGTAGCTATGCCTAGTTGTAAGAATCTATGATTGTTTAAAACTCTTGTATGACTGCATCAAATCCGCTACCCAGTGAGTCATGATCCTCATCCTCGCATTTATGGGCATCACTCGTTATCTGCATAGTGATCTTTGTGGACTGCATAGGGCAATTTTTTAAAATTCTGCAACGTATAGCAGCAAATATATAATAGTATTATTATATGAGAGAAATATTTTGACTCCCAAGCTTACTTGCTTCTGACTGTTTTGAAATTCAAAAAAGAGAACTCTTAAAAAAATATCTTATAACCCTGAGGCAAACATATGTGAGAAACGTGGTGACGAAATATCATTTGTGGTGCTCGGCGTGAAAAATAAAAAATTTGTCCTTATAGTGCAACAACAAATCATAATACTTAGCACTGATTTTGTTTCTACGGCGCACCAAAAATGTCAATTCTTCATGAAACTTTGGACATATGTGGAACATTAATATATGTTTCCACTTTTTTTTAAGATTTTTTTTAATGTCTTTGTTCTAATACAACGGTGGTAGGTGAGATCGAGAGTCAAAGGGGATTTTTGTTATTGTAGCACAATCTACGAATTCCAACTAAAACTTACATATGTAATCCTATACAAAAGATAAAAAATAGGACAAATGAGATTATAATTATTCATGGAATCATCAAACATGATTATCATAATCCACTGTGATGCTAAACCACACATGTTCAAATCATAAAGCAAAGACCCCAACGTGCAGGTCCCAAGCATACTTGAAACACTAGTAATATTTGAAATTTGAGAGCAAGACACGTTATACAAACGCGAGCAATATACTCTCAGTGAATTGCCATTAATAATCCACGAACACAATACATATTTAACAAACGAGATTCTCATGTCCAGTGGCACACTAACAACGCAACGGCAGCTCAAAACACGATGCACAAAGATGCTAGCTCGGCTTGCTATTGGCCCCTGCCTATTGTCTTGGCCATACTTCGAGGAGCATCCTCAGGAAGACATCTACAGGGAGGAGTACTTCGCAAACTAGGCACGTCTCCAGCTCAGCAGCCTATGGTGTTAAGTAGTTGATATGGGTTCTACTCCGCTGTGTTATCTTGCGCTGAATAAGATGTGTGTGAGTGTTTGTCGTTTGCCCTGCGTGGAAGCTGTCTCAGACTTGATCCTGTGACCATTTGTGTAAGACTCCTTGTTATTATCAGCAAGTTGTAATTTATACCAATGTCTGTATTGCTACTACAAAAACTATAAATTGTTACTACAGTAATTTTATACCAATGTATGAATGTCTACTACAACAGCAAGTTTATGTTTATATGGGTCAGTTATTTATATTGATTTTTTTACTTTCTTCAATATCAGTTTCACTCAATTGTTAAGTACCATTGTTCATATAAATTTATAGAGCAATCTAAAAATATAAGTTCATTGCATTTAGGAACATTAAAGATTTGAATGTTCGGTATCAATTCACATTCGTATCATTAAGAATACATTGGTCCTATTAGAATCCATCTTGAATTTAAGTAATTTTAAAATTTAGATGGGGATACGTTGCTACAATGAATTCCATGTGAACATAAGTAAATCAAAATAGATGAAAATATCATATGCATTAAGAAGATTTTTTCTGCTACAAGGTCTAACATATTTCAATATTTCTACTTAGTACGTGTACATATCATAAGAGAGAGTTCTACAACACATTAGTGTATAAAATGCCTTCATACACCTTTCTAGTTTATGATTTCTTTCTTAATTTTAACAAACACAATTTGTAACTATATGAGGTAAGTGGGTTCTCCTTCTATCTCATGTGATATCACTTGATAGAGTTTACTCGTTTCCTTCTTCATTTGTGGTAAAATTCTTCCCCATTTATCAGGTATGGTTAAGTATTATCTAGGAGAGTGTGTGTTCCCTCCATGACCACTTAACAAACTTACTTGTAGCTTCTATAAAAATTTATTTATCGATTGTGAGGATTATAAGATTTTTAGTGATGTTTTGCGGGATAATATACAATATTATTATCGTATGAGAGCAACATTTTGACTCCCAAGCTCACATGCTCCTGAATGTTTTTGACATAAAAAATGACCAGACGGGCGTACGTGTGCACACCATAAGAGGGATTACACATGTGATACTTGATGAGGGAAGACTTGTCGACATCCTTGTTACTATGGCTAGTTGTGAGGACCTACGATTGTTAATAACTCTTGTACGACAAAATATAATCCACTGCCTGGTGAGTCATAACCCTTACCCTCGTATGTATGGGCATGACTCGTTATCTGCATAGTGATCTTTGCGGACTACGTAGAGAAAAAAAATAAATTCTGCAGCGTGTACCAACAAATATATAATAGTATTATTATACGAGAGAAACCTTTTGACTCGCAAACTTACCTACTCCTGACTGTTTTGAAATTCAAAAACAGATAACTCTTAAAAAATATCTTATAATCTGGCAGAAAACATATGTGAGAAAATGTGGTGACGAAATATCATTTGTGGTGCTTGGTACGAAATATAAAATCGGTGCTTAATTAGTGCAACAACAAATCATAATACTTAGCGGTGACTTTTTTTACAGCGCACCACAAATGTCATTTCTTCATGAAACTTTGCACATATCTTGAATATTAATATATGTTTCCACTATTTTTCCATGATTTTAGAATTTTTTACGTTTTTCTTCGAATACAATGGTAGTAGGTGAGCTCGAGAGTCAAAGGGGATTTTCTTTACTGTATCTACGAATACCAAATAAAATTTCCACACGTAATCCTGTAAAACAGATAAATTATAGGATGAACGAGATTATAATTATTCATGGAATCATCAAACATGATTATCATAATGCACTGCGATGCTAAACCAGACATGTCCAAATCATAAAGCAAAGACCCCAACGTGCAGGTCCCAAGCATACATGAAACACTAGTAATGTTTGAAATTTGAGAATAAGACACATTATACAAAAACGAGCAATATACTCTTTGTAGATTGCCGTTAATAATCCACGAACGCAATACATATTTAACAAACGAGATTGTCATGTCCAACAGCAGACCAACAAGGCAACGACATCTCAAAACACGATGCACAATGATGCTAGCTCAGCCTCCTGTGGGTCCTAAGCTATTTTCTTTTCTAGACTTTGAGGAACATCCTCGGGAAGACATCTACGAGGAGTACTACTTCGACGATCCCGTGAACTAGGAACGTCTCCCAGTCAGCAGGCTGTGGTGTTAAGGCATTGACATGGGTTCTACTCCGTTGTGTTAGCTTCCGCTGAATAAGATGTGTGTGAGTGTTTGTCGATTTCCCTGCGTGGCAACTGTCTAAGACTTGGTCGTGTGACCATTTGTGTAAGACTATGTTTAATCCGTGTAATGGTGTTAAACTCTGATGTGCCAGCTCTAAATAAGTTCCTCATGACTGTTTGATCCAACATCATGAGTGTATGCATATTGGAGGTCTCAGATGGTTAGTCTGGGTCCCCACACTATGCCTACAGAAATGTATGCTGGAGATCATGAACCACAGTGGATGAAATGACTACAAACCTCCTAATTTACATAAGGATATGGTCGAAAGGCAACTAGGGTATCTACCTCTAAGGCTTCGATGCCCTCCACAAGTTTATACCCTAATGGTGCAAGGAAAGACGCGGAGTGATTTCATCGAGACATGAAAAGCTGCATCAAGCAAGCCGTGCTAGCAATCAAGAGATAAGAGCACATCAAAAGAATTCTAGTTTATGTTTGTTGTGTGTATTGCTACTACAAGAGCTATATATTGTAAGTTTGCTCTCTGTTATTATCGGCAAGTTGTAATTTATACCAATGTCTGTATTGCTACTATAGCAGCCATAAATTTCTACTACAGCAATTTTATACCAATGTATGTATTGCTACTACAGCAACAAGTTTATGAGCAAAAGCTTCCATCAGTAGTTTATGCCAATGTCTTGGATACTTCTACTCCAGATTGGAGTACTCTATTTTAAACTAGAGAAGTAGTGCAAGCACTAGAGTACAAGCACACAATAGCTGGATACTTCTACACTAGAGTACACAAATAATTTTAATTTTAATCAGAGAATAATTTTAAAAGAATACTTTTAAGCAGAGAAACTAGCTACTGCTGATGTCAAGTGTAAACTGTATTACTCTTGTTCCCTACTTGTTTAGAGTACTGATTCAAAAAATATGAAATAGTTGTATATATGCAGCTCTAATTTGACCAATAAAGTAAGGGAAAACCGAGAGCCGCAAGTAGTTTTCGTGAAAACCGAGAGCATCAATGAATAATTTCGTGAATAGGCATCAAGAAATTTTCTTAATTTTACCTCCCTCCATAAAGCAGAAAACAGACAGCAGCACAAACAGACAGGCCCGCGATGAACAACTTTGGATTCAACCACAGTAATAACTTTGGATCCTTGCTGAAAGTGTAGTTGGGTTCACTTGGTGCACTTGGCAAAGCCAGGCAAAGATAGAACAACTTGATGCAGAGTGGCAAGATAGTAAAAATGAGCATCAGACGAGATATACATGACCATGCAAATTGCAATGCAAAAGCACAAGTTTCAGTTACTCCATGTAGAGCATTGGACATATTTGCATCAGTAGCAAACTTATGAGTGTAATCAAGTTTCAGTAAAGTTATGAGTGTAATCAAGCTTCAGTAGCAAACTTATGAACCTCTACTGTGAATTGTGTCGTCATAGTTTCAGGTATTCTTTTTGACTCGGTATAGGTGATTCAATATGCAGGGTATCAGATATAGAATGACAAATAGACAATCATGGTTTCCAAAAAAATGAACTACGTTGGTGTTTGAAAAAATGAACTACGTTGTGTTGAGTTTTTTGGTTATTAGTACTCCATTAGTAGATGACTCTGGTCAGGCACCTTAAAGTAACGATCAGTGATCTAACTCCATTAGTAACGTTGCACTAAAACCAATATCATGCCCTTGGTGGATATGATTAGTGTAGTAATTGGCATAGATGATGTCTTGTTTAGAAACTCACATCGTGTATAGAAATAAAACATGGTGCATTGACGAATTTAGGGCCCATACATTACTCATGTGCATCTTTCAGTGGTCCATCTGCGACAAGTATACAGCACAAACATCAGGGACCTTCAAAAAAAAATCTTTGAAAAAACCAACATCAGGGAGAACAATTTTCCACAAAACAAGGGTGTGACATTTTCAAGCTGCAAACTCTGGAAGCTCTTAATTTTGAAACCCAAACTTACCATCTTCTCCCTCGGGTAGTTCAGGCCATTCTGGAGCGCCTCCTCGATGGCGATCAGCTCCTTGGGCTGCAGGGAGTTCACATCCCCGCCTTTCAAAAAGTGCAATGCAAGAATACAAGCAGTGCAAACAATACAAGCATACAATACAAGCAGTGCAAGAACATAAGCAGAAAATACTTGCAAGAATACAAGCAGTGCAAGCATACAATATAAGCAGTGCAAGAATACAAGCAAAAAATACTTAAAAGAATACAATACAAGCAGTGCAAGAATACAAGCAGAAAATACTTGCAAGAATACAAGCAGTGCAAGAATACAGAAGCAGTGCATCAATACAAGCAGTGCCCCGCACTACACTGAATCAAACAACTGTTAATATTGCAACAATATCCTACGCCACAATGTACAGTACAAAGTTCATTATGCCGCTACTCTTACTACAAGTAGTACTCCTATCGCACCAGATCATTCTTCAAGGAAAAGACAGAGAAGTACTCCTACTACACCAGATCAAGGAAAAGACAGAGAAGTACTCCTACTACACCAGATCAAGGAAAACACAGAGAAGTACTCCTACTACACATCAAGGAAAACACATAGGGGTACCTGACGCACGGAGGACGACGGCGCCATCTTCCCTCTGCTCCGTTGCTCCTCAGTACCAGATCCACATATTGTTCCTCTGGCGTGCTCCAGATCAACAACAGCTCCGCTGCTCCTCAGTACCAGATCCACAGTTCATTGTCGGCGCCGCTTTAGAGAGCTGATCAAGCGCAGGCGCACGCAGATGCCACGCGGACGCACGCAATTCCAGTGCATCCTCGCCGGGAAGTATCGTTGCTGGCGGATAAAAATTCGACCTTTGACTAGGGTTACGGGGTGTGAGAGGAGGGGAGCAAGGGGCAAAACTGTAATTGCAGAAAAACTCGTAACGTGACAGATGTTGTATTACGAATCCTTCAACGTCATATATTCCGGAACAGAGGGAGTACCTTATAAAAATAAACGGAGGGAGTAGTAATGTTTGAAATTTGAGAGCAAGGCGCACTATACAAAATTACAAATGAGAGCAATTTGCTCTTAGTAGATAGCCATTAATAATCCATGAACGCAATACATATTTAACAAACGAGATTCTCATTTCCAGCGGCAGACCAACAAGCAACGGCAGCTCAAAACACGATGCACTATGATTCTAGCTCTGTTGTGGGTCTTCCTCATCCTGAGCACACGGAGAAGCGCGCCCACGATGCGTCCTGCAGACCTCCCTTGCTTGTTCCCCTCCAGCTGGGATGAGCGGTAGGACGGGGGCGGCGTGACGGCCGGCTCTGGCGCCATCGTCTTGGTGGTGGTGGCCGCGGCAGGTTTTTTGTACCCGCGGGGTGCGGACCCCCATATGAGTGGAACGGCGCCGTGTCGCATGCCGTAGTACATCCTGAAGGTCTGGTCGACGTCGCCGCCTGTCTTGGTGGAGCTGGGCGAGAGCCTCGAGCCCATGGTGTGGCTGTTGGCTCTAGCGTGCTAGCCTAGAGTACAATGCACGCGGGGTCACAGCACAAAGGTTATATTTCTAGGCCTGATGAATTTTCCAGGTACAAAGTTACAGCATGCAATGCGTGCATATATAGGAGAATACGTCCCACAACCAACTTCGGGCTGCAGACCGACACGGACTCGACACCAAACACTAATCGGACTCGCATACTTTCCTAACCAAAGCTAAGACTACACGATTTGGTAATCAACTAATCAGTCACCAATAAAGAAAAACTCTTAAGTGCAGAGCAAAGCAAAGACCTTGACGCGAACAACCCATGATTTTTGTTCTCTCGCAGCCGGTAAGAAACAAAAGCGTCTGCTTTTTTTTTAGGCAAAAACACGTGTATGCATATGTGCACGAATCGAGCAACCAATCTTCCATACAAACGATCAATTTGTCTATGCACGAATCGAGCAACGTAGCTTCCTTACAAACGACCGTCAATTTCTCTCATACTACTTTGAGATTAAGCGACCGTCTCTAGTAAGGTCACTAGCGGACAGAGGTGATTGCACTTTTGCGTGTTCTATATGGTCCGCTATCCAAATGGCATCGAATATTTATCAACCCACACCAGTCGCGAATATATTCGGTAACTGGTTAAATGGGATAGATAAACGATTCAAGACTATTATTAGGGTAGGAGCGCTTGCCGTTATTTGGTCGCTCTGGCTTTGTAGAAATGACAAGATTTTCAACAATAAAAATTTCTCTCGTATGCAGGTTCTGTTCAGGTGCACAGGTATTCTCCGTTCGTGGTCCACATTACAGCGGGGGGAATTTCGAGACTTTTTTATGGAGGGGTGTGCATGGCTGGAGTCAGGTGGCGAGGGATATTTTTATCCCACATGATGGCCGCGTGATCTACGGATTGAGGCTCTATAGCATCGACTGTCTACATCTACGTGATTCGATAGACTTGTCGTATTTTATTTTCTATTTTGGATTTCGGCTGTGTGCATTTCACAATGCAGAGGCCGGGTGTAATGCTTAAACATTTTAAGTAATAAAAGCCCTTTATCAAAAAAAAAAAAACTAGCGGACAGAGGAGCACTCCTGAGGCTGTACACTTACGAATATGGAAGAAGACGCGGTGCAGGGGACATCGTGTAGTACAGACTAGAGCAGCCGGAATGACGTTCAGCACGTATACTACTGATTTCGTTGGTCCGCCTCCCCTTTCACGATTCCACACACGGTCAGTCCGTGCACTCGTGGGGGTCAATTTGTTTATTTTTATTCATTCATTCATGCGAGAAGAGCTGGTGAGCAATGTATTTGGTTTGCATAACTGTCTTTTGGACAGGGCGTATCATAGTACGGGTGAAAAAGGAAGTTTCTTTGTGTCGATGGTCTTTCTATGTTTTTCCTAAATATAATCTTTGGAGAGATCTTGTGATTGATTCGGTGAAAGATAGGTGAAAGAGCTAAACATAGCAGTTACTAATGTACAATATTTGAGCCCCCTCATTTCCGATCTCTGTTTTAAGGCTCTAGTTTCTTTCTCCCGAGTCTTCCTAGTGCCCATAATATAGGTCATGTTCTAGTACTATTTCCGGTGAAACAGACAATAGAATAGCTGGCATGGAACAGAACCAGAGTTATGCAATGATCAGGCCATTAAAGCCAGAAGATCATTGTAGCTAGGGGTCAGTCTGTAATGGTAGTTGGAATATTGTTTGTTTTTTGCGGTACCATTCAATCACATCTGATACACACTGACCTGGCAGCAACTACAGGAATGAAAAGCATGGAGACTTATATAAACCACACAAATACTATATACATCCCCAGTCCAAAGTCCCAAGCAGCTAATACTACGGGTACGTACCACTGTTACGCCGACAGAACAGATTAAGCATATACACAACTAGAAGAAACCAGAGGTGAGAAAAGGTAGGGTTAAAGATTATTGAGCGCATTGTTGAGCTACAACACCATGAGGAGACAATGTGGAGGCAAAGGTCTCGCATCCAATGGCTCGCCGAGGGTGATCAAAATACGAGGTTTTTCCACCTAAGGGCGAGCAAACGGAAAAAGCAAAATCGGTTACTCGGTTGCATCGTCCAGATGGCTTACCAATAATGCCATGGAGTTGAGTCTCCTAGCGCGGTCTTTTATAGGGATCTCTATATGTCGGAAACGACGCAGGGTACGGCTGAGGTACTCGCTTCAGTACTTGTTTCTGTTACTCAGGAAATAAATGAGCAGCTGCTAGCTCCATTCAACAACGAGGAGGTCAAACAAGCACTTTTTCAGATGGCCCCGCTAAAAGCTCCGGGTCTTGACGGTTTCCCGAACCAGTTCTTTCAAAATCATTGGGGTGTTTGGGGGGAATAGGTGACAAGGGCAGTCCTTCGTATTTTGCGTGAGGGGGTGGAGCCTGGAAGAAATTAATAAGAAATTTATTGTGCTTATTCCAAAGGTGGCCGCACTAGAGTAACTAGGCCAATTCTTCCCCATCAGCCCGTGTAACGTCATCTACAAGATAGCCTCAAAGGTGTTGGAAAAAAGGCTAAAGGTTATATTGCCAGAGATCATCTCGGAAGAACAGTCGGTGTTTGTCCCATGAAGACTCATTACGGACAATATCATTACAGAATACGAGTGACTTCATTTCATGAAGAGGAACGGAGCAAAGAAGCATCAACATTGTGCCCTAAAACTAGACATACGAAAAGGCTTATGATCGGGTCGAGTGATCCTACTTGAATGCGATTATGCTTCGTATGGGTTTTGACGAGAGATGGGTGAATGGAATACCGCTTGATGAGTTTCGACCATCTAGGGGTCTCCGCCAGGGCGACTCTATATCCCCATACTTATTTCTAGTTGCAGCAGAGGGCCTACCTGGCCTATTGAAAAACTCTCGACAGTCATCACAGTTAGAAGAAATCAAGGTGGCACCCACAACCCTGGTAGTGAATCGCCTCCATTTTGCAGATGAAAGCCTGCTGTTTTTGAAAGCGAGTGAAGAGGGAGCATGGGAAGTGAATGAAATTTTGGAGAAGTACTATAACAAATCAGGTCAGCGTGTGAACTTTGATAAGTCATCTTTTTTTCAGCAAAGGATGTCCAGAGAATAGAAGGCAAGCAGTTAAAAATATTCTTAATGTCCCTAATGAGACGTTGAACGAAAAGTATCTCGGGATGCCGTCGGATGTAGGGCGGTCGAGGTGTGGGTCTTTCAAATATCTCAAAGACAAGATATGTAAGAGAATCCAAGGATGGCTGGAGCAAGCTCTGTCTACATGAGGGAAGGAGGTGTTGATCAAAGCTGTGGCTATAGCGATCCCTACCCTTTCCATGTGATGCTTCAAACTTCCACAAGGGCTGTTCTCGGCTATCAACTCGATGCTCCGCAATTTTTGGTGGGGTAGCAAGGACAACAAGCGTAAAACTTGCTGAGTTGCGTGGGAGTCCATGTGCACACCTAAGTTTTCGGGTGGCCTGGGTTTTCGTGATGTGGAATAATTCAACATAGTGATGTTGGCTCGCCAAGCATGGAGGATCCTCCAAAACCCCGAGGCTCTCGGCGCAAGGATGTTGAAAGCTATTTATTTTCTTTATACTGACTTTCTTGAGGCCTCCCTAGGTACACTGTAACACCTGGGGTGTTCCCCCTAAGTAGAAAGTTGGTTGTTTTTTTCTTTTTGCTTTGCATCACATGCATCATATGCATTGCACCCTGTTTTCAAAACAACTCACAAAAAAAAATTCAAACCAAATTAAACTTTCAAAACATTGTCCAAATTTCCAATTTAACAATTGCAAACTAAACAACTCAATTTGTTTCCAATAGTTTGAAGTTGATTTATTCAGATGGCTTGTTAATAAAAATTTCCCTTTTGTTAACCCTAATGGTAAATTCAAATAACAAATTCAAATCAAATCCATCCATGTTTGGCATGTTTCAAATGTGGGTTTAAAAATTAAATTCTTGCAAATAATTAAATTCAATAATGTTTTCATAATTGTTTGAGCTTATGGAATAAAATTGCTTAAGAAATCAAATCATTATGAATCCTATTTAAAATCCAAATAGCCATTTTAAATCTTGGCCAATTCAAATTTTTGGAAATAATATTAACATAACTCTAATCTTGCTGTTAGTTGTTTCATTAGAAAAGTTATGCATAAAATAAAGAATCAAAACCTCCCTTTCTATCTCTCTCTCTCTTTCATCTCTTACAAAAAAAAAGAGGAAGAAAAATAAAAAGAAAAGGGAGCTAGGGGGAGGCAGGCCCAACAAGCCCACCTACAACCCCTAGCGCTGCAGCCCACGCCCCTCATCCCCTACCTCTGTCCGTACAGAGGAGGGAGCTGTCGCTGTCAAGCTTTCCCCCCCACCTCACCTGCCCCCGATCCCCTACAAGTACCCCTGCCCTAACCCTAGGCCGCACCTTCCCCCTCCTCCTTGTCCCATCGCCGCCACCCACCTTCTCCGTTCCCACTTCCCCTCCTCCTCCATCCTTTCTGCTCTGAATTTTCTTCTGAACCTCGGTTCCATGGCCGGAGTTCGTCGAGGTTGAGGTGTGGGTTGTGGTCACCGTCAAGGGCAGCCCGCCGCGGGAATGGAACCCCCTAGCCTTCCTCGTCCTCCTCGTCTCCTCGCCGGGCGCTGGGAGCCACCAGGGAGGCCGCGCCGTCGCCGGAAAGTCGCTGCCGCTGCTGCCATGCTCGACGACTGCAACCTCCTCCCGCGGATCAGACCCCTGCCCCGACCACCACCGAGGTGAGGGCCCCCCTCCCAGGCCTAGGCCCTCCTCCTCCCCTCTGCTCTGTGAAACCGCCGTCGCGCAGAGGCCCCCCGCCATCGAGCGGCAGGCCGCCGGCCGCCTCCTTTTTCTCACGATCGAGATGCAGGTAACTGAACTCGTTCAGTTCAGTTTCGCGAATCCAGCCCACCTCAAAACCCAACCGCATCTGCCCTTTCAACAAACGTGACAGAAGCCCACTGGCTAGAACCCTTGCGCGCAAGCCCCAGGTCCTGGGTTCGATCCCCCCAAGCCACACCCTTTTATTTCAGCATTTTTTTTTCTGCCCGAATTTGAGAAACTCAGATCTGAGGCATTAATTCTAAAATCAATATAAAATTGAATTTTGCTCCAAATTGAATGTTTCAAATTCCTGTGGATTCAAAATCTTGTGCCCTTTCCATTAGTAACAAAATTGCAACATGTTTCTGTACTAATTTTTGCACTAAATAATTAATTACTGAAAATGCAATAAAAATTGGAAACTTTGGAATTTCATAACTTGAGTTGTGCTCATCCAATTTAAGCAAACTTGGGCTCTAAAAATTTGTCTTAACAAACTCTACACCTTGGTATTTTATTTGGTCACAATTGAATTAATTTTGGGCATGTTTTCCTCTGTTTACTAAAAAGGGCAGAATAAGACTATTTATGGAAAATTGCATAATAAATTCAATAATAACCCAAAAATTATGTTTGATAGCTCTAAATGTTCAGTGAAACATTTGCTACATGTTTTCAACCTTTTCAATGCAATTTGTTTATTGTTTTCCCTAATTAAAAGTGGTGCAATAATTCAATGCTTTAATTAAACCCTTTTAAATTCCAAAATTCATAACTTGGGCAATTCAAATCCAATTCCAACATGTAAAATATGTTTTCCATCCCATTTTTCATGAACTTTGGAAATATCAACTTTGTTTGCTGTTTTGAATAATTTAAATTGCTGAAAACAACTATTTCTTATTTAATGCATTTAAAATTGTCAAATTAATAATTAATTCATCTTAATTCCTTTTTCAATAATTGAAACATGTATTCCATCTAAAATTGTCCAAATATGAACTTTGTTATCTATTTTGAACAATTAAAATAGGTGAAAACAACAAATACTTGTGTAACACCTTTAAGAAATCAAAATGTCATAACTTAATAAACAAATTTCCAAACTTGGTAAACTTCATTTCAAATGGAATCCCTTGTTGTTTTCTCATTGTTTTCATCATCCATGCATCATTCTAATCAACTTTCACATGATGGTTATTTGTAGATCATTTAAGTCAACATTAATTCATGGGCTTTCCATATGCAATCCAAATTGCATATGGGTCCATTTAAATATGTTTATCATGTCAACTAGTTTATCTTGATGCATCTTTAAACTTGTCATGCATCCATATCTTGATCATGCTGGATCTTTTGCCGTAGTAGTAATTGTTGCATCCGGTGTTTGTTCGAGGTTCGTTGCTTCTTCCCGGATAGGACGTTGAGATGATGTGAGCAACGACAAGTTCTTCGGATGTACCGCTACTTGCTGGATTCCAGGCAAGTATACTCACTTGCTGCCAAATGGCTGCCTTTCATCACTTGTTACAGATTCTTTCCGTTGTTCTTATGCTAGCCTTTTGATTCGATGCTTGTGTCTCGATCCTATCATATGTTTACCTTGCAGCCATGATATAGCCTTTTCCTTCCACTTCCTATTAACTGTTGCTTGTTTACCTGGTTGGCCCCGTGTCGTAGTTGCATGCTTAGTGTTGTTTGCGCTCAAGTCTTGTTGTCCGTCTTATCACCTGGTTAGTTGATAGCTGGGTTTCACCTCAATCAACAACATGTTAATGTTTTGGGTAATAATAATTTGATGTTAAGGCACCGGCAGGAGGCCCGGGTTAGGGTTTTGAAGCATGCTAGTGTCGAACTTAATTAGGAAAAGAGTCTTGTCTATTGATCCATGATGAGCGTGCTCACCGCATCCGGGAGGTAGTATGGGACCCCCCTCGACTTAGACCTGATCTGCAGCTTGTCCGAAGAGCCACACTTAGTTCGGGTGTTCCATTTGCTCCTTTGCATAATGGGTTGATCCCCCATGGTTACTGATGATGATGCATATAGGGCGAGGCCTGTAGTGCCAGGGTGTTGTGTCCTGCGGGAGTTTTGCACACCTGCGCTGAGTATTCGGCTGCGTGGCTGGGACCTTATAGCTCCGTGGCTCCTAGGATGGGTTGTAGAGATGGTTTGGGTCGTGTCGAGCCAACCTGAGTTTTAGTTGGTGGCTCGAGTGTGTACGGGTACTGGAGCACACCCTGCAGGGATGAATCTTCTCGAGAAGCCGTGTTGTCCGCGGTTATGTGACGACTTGGTGAAAGTGCTGGCTAACAAGTACTCAGACAACTTACACCTAATTAATAATAATTTGACTAGTAATAGGAATATTGTCACAATAACCTGATGTCACCCTAATCAACAGTGTGAGTTTTCCTTGGGTTGCTTCCTTAGAAGGGGGTAACATTGGATGGGTTTGTTTGAAGTTAGTTGTAGTTGGTTCCGATACGCTATCTTATCCCCTTCTTGTAGCCGGAAGTTGTAGTGTGTTTCTGTAGTTGGTTAGCGCAGCCCGCTGCCGCTCCTTGGCAATAATCCCTTCCTTTCCGTTGAACCCAAAGTATTTGTATCTTGTGATGACTGGCTACGCCGGTATCTTGTGAGTATGGTTTATCCACTTGCCAGTACTTAACCGTACTGACCCACGACTCCTTTTTCGTGGCTGCATATTCAAAATTGCAGTCAACAGGTTTGAAGTCTGACGACGTTAGCTTGGGAATCCCTCCGGCTTGGCCTGGGCAGGGATTGGACGCTCTCGGTTATCTTCAGGACTCTTAGTCCAATTTGTATCTTGTCCGTAGTCGGACACTATGTTGTTTCTTCCGCTGTTATTTGGATCTTTGTATTGTACCAGTTGTATCCCTGACTCGTTTGAGTCTTCTTGTATATATATCGTTTCTGTTGTTGTTGTGGATTATTCGTGAACTGTTGTAATGTTATCACAAGTGGCAACCTGGAATCGGTAATTATGTGGATTTTGGCGGAATGCTGAAATCTGCATAGTGCCCGATCCCGGGGCGTCACAAATGGTATCAGAGCATGGTTTCCGATTCCCGATATTGTTTCGATACGAATGGTTATCGAAGCAACGGGTCCGCAAAGCCTGTAGGATAACCTAGCTAACGGTCGTTGTTTCTAGAGTGTCAAAAACTATTTCTGCTAAACTATTTTGGAAAAACATCTCAATAGGATTCTTGTTTTCTCCTTATCTCTAATCTATTTCCCCTCCCATCTTATTTGTTTTGGAGTCTTCCCCCCTTGTCTATCTTTCAAAGTGTTAGGATCCTACGTGGGTGGACGTTTTCTGAGCCGTTAACCTAATAGGTTCGATCATCGGAAGATTCCTGGTGGAAGAACATCGTCGTCACGCCGAGCAAGAATCTCTTGTTAGTGGTGTCGAGAAGCCCTTGTTAGTGGTGTCGAGGAGATCAACTGGAAGCATGAAGAATCGATAGTCGAACTTCTTTCCCCTCCCGGGTTAGCAGGTGGATTGCGAGGGCGCAATCCCTTGTTAGTGGTGTCGTCTGTAACACCTGGGGTGTTCCCCCTAAGTAGAAAGTTGGTTGTTTTTTTTTTTGCTTTGCATCACATGCATCATATGCATTGCACCCTGTTTTCCAAACAACTCACAAAAAAAATTCAAACCAAATTAAAATTTCAAAACATTGTCCAAATTTCCAATTTAACAATTGCAAACTAAACAACTCAATTTGTTTCCAATAGTTTGAAGTTGATTTATTCAAATGGCTTGTTAATAAAAATTTCCCTTTTGTTAAAACCCTAATGGTAAATTCAAATAACAAATTCAAATCAAATCCATCCATGTTTGGCATGTTTCAAATGTGGGTTTAAAAATTAAATTCTTGCAAATAATTAAATTCAATAATGTTTTCATAATTGTTTGAGCTTATGGAATAAAATTTCTTAAGAAATCAAATCATTATGGATCCTATTTAAAATCCAAATAGCCATTTTAAATCTTGGCCAATTCAAATTTTTGGCAATAATATTAACATAACTCTAATCTTGCTGTTAGTTGTTTCATTAGAAAAGTTATGCATAAAATAAAGAATCAAACCCTCCCTTTTTATCTCTCTCTCTCTCATCTCTTATAAAAAAAACTAGAGGAAGAAAAATAAAAAGAAAAGGGAGCTAGGGGGAGGCAGGCCCAACAAGCCCACCTACAACCCCTAGCGCTGCAGCCCACGCCCCTCATCCCCTACCTCTGTCCGTACAGAGGAGGGAGCTGTCGCTGTCAAGCTTTCCCCCCCACCTGACCTGCCCCCGATCCCCTACAAGTACCCCTGCCCTAACCCTAGGCCGCACCTTCCCCCTCCTCCTTCTCCCATCGCCGCCACCCACCTTCTCCGTTCCCACTTCCCCTCCTCCTCCATCCTTTCTGCTCTGAATTTTCATCTGAACCTCGGTTCCATGGCCGGAGTTCGTCGAGGTTGAGGTGTGGGTTGTGGTCACCGTCAAGGGCAGCCCGCCGCGGGAATGGAACCCCCTAGCCTTCCTCGTCCTCCTCGTCTCCTCGCCGGGCGCTGGGAGCCACCAGGGAGGCCGTGCCGTCGCCGGAAAGTCGCCGCCGCTGCTGCCATGCTCGACGACTGCAACCTCCTCCCGCGGATCAGACCCCTGCCCCGACCACCACCGAGGTGAGGGCCCCCCTCCCAGGCCTAGGCCCTCCTCCTCCCCTCTGCTCTGTGAAACCGCCGTCGCGCGGAGGCCCCCCGCCATCGAGCGGCAGGCCGCCGGCCGCCTCATTTTTCTCACGATCGAGATGCAGGTAACTGAACTCGTTCAGTTCAGTTTCGCGAATCCAGCCCACCTCAAAACCCAACCGCATCTGCCCTTTCAACAAACGTGACAGCAGCCCACTGGCTAGGACCCTTGCGCGCAAGCCCCAGGTCCTGGGTTCGATCCCCCCAAGCCACACCCTTTTATTTCAGCATTTTTCTTTTTCTGCCCGAATTTCAGAAACTCAGATCTAAGGCATTAATTCTAAAATCAATATAAAATTGAATTTTGCTCCAAATTGAATGATTCAAATTCCTGTGGATTCAAAATCTTGTGCCCTTTCCATTAGTAACAAAATTGCAACATGTTTCTGTACTAATTGTTGCACTAAATAATTATTTACAGAAAATGCAATAAAAATTGGAAACTTTGGAATTTCATAACTTGAGTTGTGCTCATCCAATTTAAGCAAACTTGGGCTCTAAAAATTTGTCTTAACAAACTCTACACCTTGGTATTTTATTTAGTCACAATTGAATTAATTTTGAGCATGTTTTCCTCTGTTTACTAAAAAGGGCAGAATAAGACTATTTATGGAAAATTGCATAATAAATTCAATAATAACCCAAAAATTATGTTTGATAGCTCTAAATGTTCAGTGAAACATTTGCTACATGTTTTCAACCTTTTCAATGCAATTTGTTTATTGTTTTCCCTAATTAAAAGTGGTGCAATAATTCAATGCTTTAATTAAACCCTTTTAAATTGCAAAATTCATAACTTGGGCAATTCAAATCCAATTCCAACATGTAAAAGTTTTCCATCCCATTTTTCATGAACTTTGCAATATCAACTTTGTTTGCTGTTTTGAATAATTTAAATTGCTGAAAACAACTGTTTCTTATTTAATGCATTTAAAATTGTCAAATTAATAATTAATTCATCTTAATTCCTTTTTCAATAATTGAAACATGTATTCCATCTAAAATTGTGTGTTCTTTCCAAATATGAACTTTGTTATCTATTTTGAACAATTAAAATTGGTGAAAACAACAAATACTTGTGTAACACCTTTAAGAAATCAAAATGTCATAACTTAATAAATAAATTTCCAAACTTGGTAAACTTCATTTCAAATGGAATCCCTTGTTGTTTTCTCATTGTTTTCATCATCCATGCATCATTCTAATCAACTTTCACATGATGGTTATTTGTAGATCATTTAAGTCAACATTAATTCATGGGCTTTCCATATGCAATCCAAATTGCATATGGGTCCATTTAAATATGTTTATCATGCGACCACTTGTGCCACCGGATTTGTAGATCCTATGTCAACGCATAATTTCGTCGAGAACTATCTACGATATCTGCTCCATGCGACCACTTGTTCCACCGGATCAGGTGTGGGGCCAGATCGGAACCATCCCACATGGATCACTTCACTACCAGGGTGTGCAAAACTCAATGTTGATGCAGCAATGGCGAAACAGGGAGCGGGTGGTGTAGGGGCGGTTGTCTGTAGAGACGCATCTTGCACCTACCTTGGAGCTTCATCCATCACTTTGGAGGGATAGTTGATCCGCCGGTGATGGAAACACTGGCACGTAGAGAAGCTCTAGCACTGGCGCAAGAATTGGATCTTCAACGCATCACGGTCGCGTCAGATTGCCTCTCGGTGATCAAGGCTATGTATCAACCTTTTGCGGGAAAATACAGCACAATTCTAGAGGAAATTAGAATCACTAGTGGGGGATCCACAGAGATTTCGTTTAGGCATGAGAATAGGGCTTCGAACTCTAAAGCACATAGATTAGCTCAGTTTGCTGTTTCTTTAGATGTGGGACGTGAGGTTTGGCTAATTCAGCCTCATGGGTGCCTTTGTATCCGGAACAAGGTTTCTGTTTAATAAAGTGGCTTTAGCTCAAAAAAAAACTAACGCACAGATTTAGGCCAGAATTTTCCAATTTCTTGGGAAAAAATCCGAACCATCTCTCGTACTTCCTATTCTTGATTCGTCCTCCCCTATTCGCCTCGTCATTATCTTCTCAATTACTCTGTCCCCAAATGCATCCAGACTTTCGAAAGGGATACCAAACGTCTTGAACACACTACAGTTAGAGTTAAACAAAGCGGAAAGCCTCGACATGCGATGAAATGTACTCCCTCTGTCCTGGAGTATAGGATACATAAAGCAATTCTCTAGACCCTACGTATTCATTCATTGGGGTTTAAACATTACATGCATTGGCGGAGAGGGGTGGAGAGGGGCAACCACCCACTAATTAGAAGAGAATTAATGCAAAACGTGGCTAAGATATGGGACTGCATGTTTTGGTATTTTGCCCTATACACAAGGACGGAGAGATTAGCATATTTGAACATTCGCGATTTCTGCAGTTAATTCAGAACATCTCACAAAATGCATAAGTACGTCTCCGTGGGATGGGCTAGTTTCTCGTGTGTAGAGCCCAAATCTTCCCAAAATCGATGCATAGCCAAGAAAGCGTCGTATATAAATCAGATCCAGTGAGAAATAAAGAATGTTATAACTTTATATGAGGTTCTTTCTTCTTACCCAAGCATCGTACCATGACATCCAGTTATAGACAACGAAGGACATAATGAAACAAAATATTCGACGATGAAGGTAGACCAAACGAGTAATGCCTACTAGTGAACGGAAATTACGGGGTTTATAGGATAATTTTGTTTTTCCAACGCATATACTTAGGATTTCTGTTAATTAGTATGATTAAGCTAGCCATTCGTCGCAAACCTTGATTGGGATATTTATTAGACCCATATATTTTAGAACACCTTTTAAAGATATTTAAAGATATGAATATACATAAACATGTTTATTCACATTATGTACCATTGAGTGGTACAAATTAATTCTAAAATTAATGTGATTTTCTTATACATTTGTATTTTCTAAAATAAGCTTAAACAACATTTGACTCCATGAAACTTTCTAAAACAATATATTTAAAATTTGATTTTTTATAGAATTTTACTTTAGGGTTCATGTGCTTAACATTTGATAGACTTTTACTTTAGGGTTAATGTGGTTAACAACATAACACAGTTGGATGTATTTAAAATTTGAGTTTTTTTAACCAAAACAATAATGTGGTTCTTGTTGTCAAATACAATAAAACCTGCGGCCAGTACACGAAGTATTCCTGGGGCTAGAAGAAGGCCTCACTCACCCAAGCGTTGTGGAATAATACCTGGACCTATGTAAAGTGCACACCTTCGCTGCTCATGACTGTGACATTGGATATCGTGTTTTCATCCTAGCCTCGGTGGTGGTGCCAGTGTTGCGCGCGCGTCTGCTTGAGCCACTGATTGCTAGTGTTGATCCAATACAAAACCGTTAGGGTTCAGCCAACGGTCATGGTTCACGAATAATCAACTAAACTTCCAAATATGTATAAAATTTGTCGTCCAACTGAATTTTTTTCGTCATAGTTTGTTGTTTGTCTTATCTATGCATTTGCAATTTAAACTTATCGACACACCCTTGGATAATCACTACGGGAAACAGCACAGACGCCGACGGCCAAATGTCGCCCCCCTCGGCGTAGGGGGGTCGACAGGATTGGCACGCGACGTGCCCCTCGGCGTCTATACGCCCCTCGGCGTATGCCATCTGCCCCGAGGGCCACCGTCGGCGTAGCTTCCCCCCTCGGCGTAGGTGACGCTCCGTTACGGCGTCCGAGCGCGGCCCGTTACGTGCTGGCCTACCCCGAGGGGGTGCCGTCGGCGTTGTGTTCCTATTTTTTTTTCCCTCCCCGCGCGTTACGTGCTGTGTATACACGCGTTGCGTGTTTTTTTTTAAAAAACTTCAGTACCTACGCCGACGGCTTGCCGTCGGCTTAGGTAGTTTTTCTTTTTTCTTTTGCTCGATCGCGATATTCTTGCAAGTCATTGCTCTGATATTCTGTTCAGGAACCACTTTTATAATGAAATTTTTTACTGCAAGTTAATATGATTGTGTCATCGACTCATTATCAACATACTCATCGCAACAACAACAAATTAAATAGTCGTGAAGATAGAGTAATATGGACGAAAACCGGAGGGGGGCTACGGAGAGTCCGGAACCTTTCAGAAGCTAGAGGGTGCCATACCATGTTATTATATGTGTGTTGTGGTCGTTGGATGGCAAAGATTGCACTCCGGGGTGACCCGCTTCACCGACGTCCGTTTCTCCCTCGTGAGTTTACATGCTTATAGGGTGAAACTCCCTTATCAGACGAAACGTCGGGAATCTTCCGAAGAGTTGGGTTCTACCAACTTGTTTTATGTTCCTATGGGCTACCCTAACACAAACAAGCAGCTGGTTCCACAATGCTACCCCCTTTCGACGCTGTTACCGCGTGTATCCGTATAAGTCCGGTATTTCTCCTGCGGGTCTAGGTTTTCACCGGAGGGGGGCTACGGAGCGTCCGGAACCTTTCACAAGCTAGAGGGTGCCATACCATGTTATTATATGTGTGTTGTGGTCTTTGGATGGCAAAGATTGCACTCCGGGGTGTGACCCGCTTCACCGACGTCCGTTTCTCCCTCGTGAGTTTACATGCGCTTATAGGGTGAAACTCCCTTATCGGACGAAACGTCGGGAATCTTCCGAAGAGTTGGGTTCTACCAACTTTTTTTATGTTCCTATGGGCTACCCTAACACAAACAAGCAGCTGGTTCCACAATGCTACCCCCTTTCGACGCCGTTACCGCGTGTATCCGTATAAGTCCGGTATTTCTCCTGCGGGTCTAGGTTTTCACCGGAGGGGGGCTACGGAGCGTCCGGAACCTTTCACAAAGAGGGTGCCATACCATGTTATTATATGTGTGTTGTGGTCTTTGGATGGCAAAGATTGCACTCTGGGGTGTGACCCGCTGCACCGACGTCCGTTTCTCCCTCGTGAGTTTACATGCGCTTATAGGGTGAAACTCCCTTATCGGACGAAACGTCGGGAATCTTCCGAAGAGTTGGGTTCTACCAACTTGTTTTATGTTCCTATGGGCTACCCTAACACAAAAAAGCAGCTGGTTCCACAATGCTACCCCCTTTCGACGCCGTTACCGCGTGTATCCGTATAAGTCCGGTATTTCTCCTGCGGGTCTAGGTTTTCACCGGAGGGGGGCTACGGAGCGTCCGGAACCTTTCACAAGCTAGAGGGTGCCATACCATGTTATTATATGTGTGTTGTCGTCTTTGGATGGCAAAGATTGCACTCCGGGGTGTGACCAGCTTCACCGACGTCTGTTTCTCCCTCGTGAGTTTACATGCGCTTATAGGGTGAAACTCCCTTATCGGACGAAACGTCGGGAATCTTCCGAAGAGTTGGGTTCTACCAACTTGTTTTATGTTCCTATGGGCTACCCTAACACAAACAAGCAGCTGGTTCCACAATGCTACCCCTTTCGACGCCGTTACCGCGTGTATCCGTATAAGTCCGGTATTTCTCCTGCGGGTCTAGGTTTTCACCGGAGGGGGCTACGGAGCGTCCGCAACCTTTCACAAGCTAGAGGGTGCCATACCATGTTATTATATGTGTGTTGTGGTTTTTGGATGGCAAAGATTGCACTCCGGGGTGTGACCCGCTTCACCGACGTCCGTTTCTCCCTCGTGAGTTTACATGCGCTTATAGGGTGAAACTCCCTTATCGGACGAAACGTCGGGAATCTTCCGAAGAGTTGGGTTCTACCAACTTGTTCTATGTTCCTATGGGCTACCCTAACACAAACAAGCAGGTGGTTCCACAATGCTACCCCCTTTCGACGCCGTTACCGCGTGTATCCGTATAAGTCCGGTATTTCTCCTACGGGTCTAGGTTTTCACCAGAGGGGGGCTACGGAGCGTCCGGAACCTTTCACAAGCTAGAGGGTGCCATACCATGTTATTATATGTGTGTTGTGGTCTTTGGATGGCAAATATTGCACTCCGGGGTGTGACCCGCTTCACCGACGTCCGTTTCTCCCTCGTG
This sequence comes from Alopecurus myosuroides, assembly GCA_028641055.1. Classification (NCBI taxonomy): domain Eukaryota; kingdom Viridiplantae; phylum Streptophyta; class Magnoliopsida; order Poales; family Poaceae; genus Alopecurus; species Alopecurus myosuroides. Next base: position 116,153 of record JAPCYS010003670.1, read on the forward strand.
AGTTTACATGCGCTTATAGGGTGAAACTCCCTTATCGGACGAAACGTCGGGAATCTTCCGAAGATTTGGGTTCTACCAACTTGTTTTATGTTCCTATGGGCTACCCTAACACAAACAAGCAGCTGGTTCCACAATGCTACCCCCTTTCGACGTCGTTACCGCGTGTATCTGTATAAGTCCGGTATTTCTCCTGCGGGTCTAGGTTTTCACCGGAGGGGGGCTACGGAGCGTCCGGAACCTTTCACAAGCTAGAGGGTGCCATACCATGTTATTATATGTGTGTTGTGGTCTTTGGATGGCAAAGATTGCACTCCGGGGTGTGACCCGCTTCACCGACGTCCGTTTCTCCCTCGTGAGTTTACATGCGCTTATAGGGTGAAACTCCCTTATCGGACGAAACGTCGGGAATCTTCCGAAGAGTTGGGTTCTCCCAACTTTTTTTATGTTCCTATGGGCTACCCTAACACAAACAAGCAGCTGGTTCCACAATGCTACCCCCTTTCGACGCCGTTACCACGTGTATCCGTATAAGTCCGGTATTTCTCCTACGGGTCTAGGTTTTCACTGGAGGGGGGCTACGGAGCGTCCGAAACCTTTCACAAGCTAGAGGGTGCCATACCATGTTATTATATGTGTGTTGTGGTCTTTGGATGGCAAAGATTGCACTCTGGGGTGTGACCCGCTGCACCGACGTCCGTTTCTCCCTCGTGAGTTTACATGCGCTTATAGGGTGAAACTCCCTTATCGGACGAAACGTCGGGAATCTTCCGAAGAGTTGGGTTCTACCAACTTGTTTTATGTTCCTATGGGCTACCCTAACACAAACAAGCAGCTGGTTCAACAATGCTACCCCCTTTCGACGCCGTTACCGCGTGTATCCGTATAAGTCCGGTATTTCTCCTACGGGTCTAGGTTTTCACCGGAGGGGGGCTACGGAGCGTCCGGAACCTTTCACAAGCTAGAGGGTGCCATACCATGTTATTATATGTGTGTTGTCGTCTTTGGATGGCAAAGATTGCACTCCGGGGTGTGACCAGCTTCACCGACGTCCGTTTCTCCCTCGTGAGTTTACATGCGCTTATAGGGTGAAACTCCCTTATCGGACGAAACGTCGGGAATCTTCCGAAGAGTTGGGTTCTACCAACTTGTTTTATGTTCCTATGGGCTACCCTAACACAAACAAGCAGCTGGTTCCACAATGCTACCCCCTTTCGACGCCGTTACCGCGTGTATCCGTATAAGTCCGGTATTTCTCCTGCGGGTCTAGGTTTTCACCGGAGGGGGGCTACGGAGCGTCCGGAACCTTTCACAAGCTAGAGGGTGCCATACCATGTTATTATATGTGTGTTGTGGTTTTTGGATGGCAAAGATTGCACTCCGGGGTGTGACCCGCTTCACCGACGTCCGTTTCTCCCTCGTGAGTTTACATGCGCTTATAGGGTGAAACTCCCTTATCGGACGAAACGTCGGGAATCTTCCGAAGAGTTGGGTTCTACCAACTTGTTTTATGTTCCTATGGGCTACCCTAACACAAACAAGCAGGTGGTTCCACAATGCTACCCCCTTTCGACGCCGTTACCGCGTGTATCCGTATAAGTCCGGTATTTCTCCTACGGGTCTAGGTTTTCACCAGAGGGGGGCTACGGAGCGTCCGGAACCTTTCACAAGCTAGAGGGTGCCATACCATGTTATTATATGTGTGTTGTGGTCTTTGGATGGCAAATATTGCACTCCGGGGTGTGACCCGCTTCACCGACGTCCGTTTCTCCCTCGTGAGTTTACATGCGCTTATAGGGTGAAACTCCCTTATCGGACGAAACGTCGGGAATCTTCCGAAGATTTGGGTTCTACCAACTTGTTTTATGTTCCTATGGGCTACCCTAACACAAACAAGCAGCTGGTTCCACAATGCTACCCCCTTTCGACGCCGTTACCGCGTGTATCCGTATAAGTCCGGTATTTCTCCTGCGGGTCTAGGTTTTCACCGGAGGGGGGCTACGGAGCGTCCGGAACCTTTCACAAGCTAGAGGGTGCCATACCATGTTATTATATGTGTGTTGTGGTCTTTGGATGGCAAAGATTGCACTCCGGGGTGTGACCCGCTTCACCGACGTCCGTTTCTCCCTCGTGAGTTTACATGCGCTTATAGGGTGAAACTCCCTTATCGGACGAAACGTCGGGAATCTTCCGAAGAGTTGGGTTCTCCCAACTTTTTTTATGTTCCTATGGGCTACCCTAACACAAACAAGCAGCTGGTTCCACAATGCTACCCCCTTTCGACGCCGTTACCACGTGTATCCGTATAAGTCCGGTATTTCTCCTGCGGGTCTAGGTTTTCACTGGAGGGGGCTACGGAGCGTCCGAAACCTTTCACAAGCTAGAGGGTGCCATACCATGTTATTATATGTGTGTTGTGGTCTTTGGATGGCAAAGATTGCACTCTGGGGTGTGACCCGCTGCACCGACGTCCGTTTCTCCCTCGTGAGTTTACATGCGCTTATAGGGTGAAACTCCCTTATCGGACGAAACGTCGGGAATCTTCCGAAGAGTTGGGTTCTACCAACTTGTTTTATGTTCCTATGGGCTACCCTAACACAAACAAGCAGCTGGTTTCACAATGCTACCCCCTTTCGACGCCGTTACCGCGTGTATCCGTATAAGTCCGGTATTTCTCCTACGGGTCTAGGTTTTCACCGGAGGGGGGCTACGGAGCGTCCGGAACCTTTCACAAGCTAGAGGGTGCCATACCATGTTATTATATGTGTGTTGTCGTCTTTGGATGGCAAAGATTGCACTCCGGGGTGTGACCAGCTTCACCGACGTCCGTTTCTCCCTCGTGAGTTTACATGCGCTTATAGGGTGAAACTCCCTTATCGGACGAAACGTCGGGAATCTTCCGAAGAGTTGGGTTCTACCAACTTGTTTTATGTTCCTATGGGCTACCCTAACACAAACAAGCAGCTGGTTCCACAATGCTACCCCCTTTCGACGCCGTTACCGCGTGTATCCGTATAAGTCCGGTATTTCTCCTGCGGGTCTAGGTTTTCACCGGAGGGGGGCTACGGAGCGTCCGGAACCTTTCACAAGCTAGAGGGTGCCATACCATGTTATTTATGTGTGTTGTGGTTTTTGGATGGCAAAGATTGCACTCCGGGGTGTGACCCGCTTCACCGACGTCCGTTTCTCCCTCGTGAGTTTACATGCGCTTATAGGGTGAAACTCCCTTATCGGACGAAACGTCGGGAATCTTCCGAAGAGTTGAGTTTTCTACCAACTTGTTTTATGTTCCTATGGGCTACCCTAACACAAACAAGCAGCTGGTTCCACAATGCTACCCCCTTTCGACGCCGTTACCGCGTGTATCCGTATAAGTCCGGTATTTCTCCTACGGGTCTAGGTTTTCACCGGAGGGGGGCTACGGAGCGTCCGGAACCTTTCACAAGCTAGAGGGTGCCATACCATGTTATTATATGTGTGTTGTGGTCTTTGGATGGCAAAGATTGCACTCCGGGGTGTGACCCGCTTCACCGACGTCCGTTTCTCCCTCGTGAGTTTACATGCGCTTATAGGGTGAAACTCCCTTATCGGACGAAACGTCGGGAATCTTCCGAAGAGTTGGGTTCTACCAACTTGTTTTATGTTCCTATGGGCTACCCTAACACAAACAAGCAGCTGGTTCCACAATGCTACCCCCTTTCGACGCTGTTACCGCGTGTATCCGTATAAGTCCGGTATTTCTCCTGCGGGTCTAGGTTTTCACGGGAGGGGGGCTACGGAGCGTCCGGAACCTTTCACAAGCTAGAGGGTGCCATACCATGTTATTATATGTGTGTTGTGGTCTTTGGATGGCAAAGATTGCACTCCGGGGTGTGACCCGCTTCACCGACGTCCGTTTCTCCCTCGTGAGTTTACATGCGCTTATAGGGTGAAACACCCTTATCGGACGAAACGTCGGGAATCTTCCGAAGAGTTGGGTTCTACCAACTTGTTTTATGTTACTATGGGATACCCTAACACAAACAAGCAGCTGGTTCCACAATGCTACCCCCTTTCGACACCGTTACCGCGTGTATCCGTATAAGTCCGGTATTTCTCCTGCGGGTCTAGGTTTTCACCGGGGGGGGCTACGGAGCGTCCGGAACCTTTCACAAGCTAGAGGGTGCCATACCATGTTATTATATGTGTGTTGTGGTCTTTGGATGGCAAAGATTGCACTCCGGGGTGTGACCCGCTTCACCGACGTCCGTTTCTCCCTCGTGAGTTTACATGCGCTTATAGGGTGAAACTCCCTTATCGGACGAAACGTCGGGAATCTTCCGAAGAGTTGGGTTATACCAACTTGTTTTATGTTCCTATGGGCTACCCTAACACAAAAAAGCAGCTGGTTCCACAATGCTACCCCCTTTCGACGCCGTTACCTCGTGTATCCGTATAAGTCCGGTATTTCTCCTGCGGGTCTAGGTTTTCACCGGAGGGGGGCTACGGAGCGTCCGGAACCTTTCACAAGCTAGAGGGTGCCATACCATGTTATTATATGTGTGTTGTGGTCTTTGGATGGCAAATATTGCACTCCGGGGTGTGACCCGCTTCACCGACGTCCGTTTCTCCCTCGTGAGTTTACATGCGCTTATAGGGTGAAACTCCCTTATCGGACGAAACGTCGGGAATCTTCCGAAGAGTTGGGTTCTACCAACTTGTTTTTTGTTCCTATGGGCTACCCTAACACAAACAAGCAGCTAGTTCCACAATACTACCCACTTTCGACGCCGTTACCACGTGTATCCGTATAAGTCCGGTATTTCTCCTGCGGGTCTAGGTTTTCACCGGAGGGGGGCTACGGAGCGTCCGGAACCTTTCACAAGCTAGAGGGTGCCATACCATGTTATTATATGTGTGTTGTGGTCTTTTGATGGAAAAGATTGCACTCCGGGGTGTGACCCGCTTCACCGACGTCCGTTTCTCCCTCGTGAGTTTACATGCGCTTATAGGGTGAAACTCCCTTATGGGACGAAACGTCGGGAATCTTCCAAAGAGTTGGGTTCTACCAACTTGTTTTATGTTCCTATGGGCTACGCTAACACAAACAAGCAGCTGGTTCCACAATGCTACCCCCTTTCGACGCCGCTACCGCGTGTATCCGTATAAGTCCGGTATTTCTCCTACGGGTCTAGGTTTTCACCGGAGGGGGGCTACGGAGCGTCCGGAACCTTTCACAAGCTAGAGGGTGCCATACCATGTTATTATATGTGTGTTGTGGTCTTTGGATGGCAAAGATTGCACTCCGGGGTGTGACCCGCTTAACCGACGTCCGTTTCTCCCTCATGAGTTTACATGCGCTTATAGGGTGAAACTCCCTTATCGGACGAAACGTCGGGAATCTTCCGAAGAGTTGGGTTCTACCAACTTGTTTTATGTTCCTATGGGATACCCTAACACAAAAAAGCAGCTGGTTCCACAATGCTACCCCCTTTCGACGCCGTTACCGCGTGTATCCGTATAAGTCCGGTATTTCTCCTGCGGGTCTAGGTTTTCACCGGAGGGGGGCTACGGAGCGTCCGGAACCTTTCACAAGCTAGAGGGTTCCATACCATGTTATTATATGGTGTTGTGGTCTTTGGATGGCAAAGATTGCACTCCGGGGTGTGACCCGCTTCACCGACGTCCGTTTCTCCCTCGTGAGTTTACATGCGCTTATAGGGTGAAACTCCCTTATCGGACGAAACGTCGGGAATCTTCCGAAGAGTTGGGTTCTACCAACTTGTTTTATGTTCCTATAGGCTACCCTAACACAAACAAGCAGCTGGTTCCACAATGCTACCCCCTTTCGACGCCGTTACCGCGTGTATCCGTATAAGTCCGGTATTTCTCCTGCGGGTCTAGGTTTTCACCGGAGGGGGGCTACGGAGCGTCCGGAACCTTTCACAAGCTAGAGGGTGCCATACCATGTTATTATATGTGTGTTGTGGTTTTTGGATGGCAAAGATTGCACTCCGGGGTGTGACCCGCTTCACCGACGTCCGTTTCTCCCTCGTGAGTTTACATGCGCTTATAGGGTGAAACTCCCTTATCGGACGAAACGTCGGGAATCTTCCGAAGAGTTGGGTTCTACCAACTTGTTTTATGTTCCTATGGGCTACCCTAACACAAACAAGCAGGTGGTTCCACAATGCAACCCCCTTTCGACGCCGTTACCGGTGTATAAGTCCGTCCTACGGGTCCGGTATTTCTCAGGGGGCTTCAACCGTTCAAGCCACCATAC